>SNQN01000945.1:65955-89578 GCA_008642245.1 Bassia scoparia
AGTTTCCTTTTCCCGAGGTTGGCACCCTCGGGAATAAAAGGAATGAAGTTTCCTTTTCCCGAGGTTAGCACCCTCGGGAATCAAAGAAATAGAGTCTCCTTTTCCCGAGTTTGGCACCCTCGGGAATCAAAGGATTGGAGTTTCTTTTTCCCGAGGTTGGTACCCTCGGGAATCAGAGGAAGGAAGTTTTCTTTTCCCGGGGATGGTACCCTCGGGAATCAAAGGAATGAAGTTTCCTTTTCCCAAGGTTGGCACCCTCGGGAATCAAAGGAAGGAAGTTTCCTTTTCCCGGGGATGGTACCCTCGAGAATCAAAGGAATGGAGTTTCCTTTTCCCGAAGGTAGCACCCTCGGGAATCCAAGGATCAGATTTTCCTTTTCCCGAGGGTAATACCCTCGGGAATCAAAGGATCAGATGTTCCTTTTTCCGAGGGTAGCACCCTTGAGAATCAAAGGATCCGGTTTTCCTTTCCCGAGAGTGGCACCCTCAGTTATCACAGGAAGTTATGTTTTCTTTTCTCAAGGCTAGCTCCCTCGGGAATCCAAGGACCTTGTTTCCTTTTCCCACGGGTGGTACCTTCGGGGATCCACGGACCTTACTCCCTTCCCCGATGCTGATATCCTCGGGATTTCAATGGACATGTTTTCTTTCCCGAAGCCAACACCTTCGACACTAGAGAAGGGGCCAAGGTGGAGGCTTATTAGCCCCCGGAGTTTTATCATTGTGGGGCTTATTAGCCCTCGGGATCCCATCACCTTGGGGCTCATTAGCCCCCAGTCAAGAAAGCATCTCTGAGGCTCGAAACTTGATAAACATGGGGCTTATTAGCCCCTGCCCAAGTACGGACCTTCAGACTCGGCCAGAATTGGGGCTCATTAGTCCTAACCAAACCTTCTTTTACGTGACTCTACCATTCAGCCCCCCTCACCGAGGGGCTATACTTAAGCATCAAAATGAATGATAGCCTAGGTGACCTTCCTCACAACAGGGGGTACCGTCTCGGCATGATCGTTGGCCTGTGGCCTTCGAGCAAGAAGCCTAACTGGCTCCTTGAATAAATCCCTGACCAGGTACTCTCAGTCTCATAGGCTCGAGAGTTGCATGATCGAACCGAGAGGGTCAGACATGATTCCGCCTGACACCTAACCTCCCTCGGACCTCGGTATAAGTGTCAAGCGTGGGGCTAATTGTCCCTGCCTAGTGACCAGGAGCCACGTGGCATCCAGTGGGTCCCACCTTAGCCTAGGGGAAGCATGTGGGCCCCACATACCCACGTGATAAAGGCACCCTCAATAGGGTACGCTTGTGCAGTGTCGAATGACAAAATCTGACGCATGCAGTACTTTTGTCCTACATTGTTCAAATTACAATGTTTGTCCCACATTGGGAAAATCACCAAGGTCAACCTCATCAAACCCTATGAAAAAGGAGTTGGTGAGCCCACTCCAGGTATCTAATTCCGAACCCGCCGAGTACAGTCTAGTGCCTATATCTAGCTTACTCGATCTTCAATTAGGTCTCCTTGTTGACTTAAGCATCGGAGGGGCTTTTCCCGAATATCCCCCGAGTTAGTCACCTTTGCTTGTTTTGCTGGTTAGCCGGAGGAGACTAGTGTCCATTCTCAGGACGTTGACGGAAGACACGTACGTGCCAGCTGTCATCCCCAGTCATTATTTTTCACCCTTATACTCTATTGTTGCTCTTTGTAAGTTCCTTGAACAAGAACAGTTTCTCTTAAAGAAAGTCCAAGCATGTTCAAGAGGATGAGATGTTACAATTGATTTACTGGGTTTTTCATTCATGTCATTTCCTTCGTTAATGATTTCTCCTTCTTCCAGTTCTTCTTTAACCTCTCTTCTGTCTTCAACTTCTGTTGCTGCCATGGATTTCTCAGTGTCTTCAACTCCCATTTTTCATATTAAGATTTCGTTCTACTTCTTTTTTACAGAATCGGGTTTTTTCTGTGAATTGATTTCGTTCTACCTCAGAGAAACAATGGTCGTTGATTGTAGTAAGGGATCTGCCATTGGAGGTTGATTTTGATAAGCAATTTTCTCAAAATCATTAAATGAGCCAATGAACGATTTTGAAATGTGGACATATTGAACCCGTTTAATGCTGGTTGTAGTTGTCTTAAATGTGACAATGAAATTAAAATCGTTCATTCGCTCATTATTAAACTTGTTTCATGAAAAACAACAATAGTGTTTCGTTGATTAAAGTCATACTCCGTATTAGCAGCAGCAAACGAACGTTATGTCCACTTTTCATCCGTCTACCTTCATTCCGTTTCATTTTTTATCATAATTACATCCTGCCATTATATGTCCCTCTTATCTGCATCACAAGATTGGATCCGACAGTGCTCCACAAGATACTGTGGGTATTATTGTTATTTAGGAAGTGGCTTTATTGTAATTAACTATGTCCTAATGAACTGTTAGTTTTTTTTGGAAGAATGAACTGTTAGTTAGTTAGTTAGTTAGTTAGGATTAGTTACACGTTTTCTACTAAGCTCACTCCTAAGTTTGAAGTCTATAAATAGACTAACTCTGCTCTCATGTAAGATCATTCACAAATATTCAATGAAACACAACATGAGATTCTATTTAGCTTTGTTTCTCTCTCTAAATTTTCCTACTTAGTGCAACAAGTAACATGGTATCAGAGCCGAGAATACGCGATTTCTTTTTCTACAAATTTACTACATTTTTACGTTCCTCTGTTCTTCAGCTGGTTTGAAGTTACTGTTCTATTGAAGATTTGGATGATTACAGCTTCTATTGGTTGCAATTCCTTGATTACGATTGATGTTCTTCGTTTGCTCTTCAATCATTGTATGTTGGATCATCTTCTACTTTCCTCTTGAATTTTTTGGAAATTTTTCAATCCAATAAATTTGTTTCTTCGATTGTTTGATTTAGCTACATTCTCTTATTTTCTTCTTGCGATTTTGTTGTTTTCCATGCCTGCTATTGTTCTTGTTCTTCTCAATCATTAATTTCATTCTTTGCTTCATTTTCTTGATTTGTTTGAATTGGAATTGGTTGATTGTTTGTTCTTTGTCTCAAATCTTTTGATTACTCATTCTTTACAAAATTCTTTTCACCACAAAAAATGGTTGCTACTCCTCTTAATCATCCACCTCCACCTAATCCTGATCCAACTACAATTTTTGGTAGCATTTACTACATTCATCCTTCTGATACTGCTGGTGTTAAGCTTGTCACTGATGTTTTTGATGGTACTGCATATTCTGATTGGCAAGAATCTATACTTATGAGTTTATCAACTAAAAAAAAATTAGGGTTTATTGATGGATCTTTGCCTAAACCTTCAACCACTCATGCAACTTACAAAGCTTGGTGTCGTTGTAATGATTTAGTGAAAAGTTGGCTTTTAGCATCTGTTGACAAGATTGTTGGTAGAAGTGTTCGTTTTAAGAAAACTGCTTGTGATGTTTGGAAGGATTTACAAGAAAGATTTGGGTGTCCTTCAAGCTCCTTGTTATATTCTTTGTAGAAGAAATTACTCTTGTTGGAGCAAGATTCAGTCTAATTGGGATGAAATGGATAGTCAGGATCCTTTGTCTATTTGTACTTGCAACAATTGTGTTTGTGACACTGGAAGGAAGAATTTAAAGTCTCAACAAGATAGTCGAGTCATGATGTTTCTCATGAAGCTTAATGATGATTATGTCCAAGCTAGGACAAATATACTGATGATGACAGAATTACCAACTTTGGCTGGTGCTTATACATTTTGCATGCAAGAAGAGAGGCATAGAGAAGTTAAGTAGATTGCCTCTTCCTCTCAAGAATATCTTGCTTTCATTGCTGACAGAAGAAAGTTTTCAAAGAGATGTCACAATGGGAAGAATACTTATCAAGCCCCTAAGTTCAAGATGGCTGGAAATAAAAGGACTCAATCTTTCTTCTCTGACCATTGCAAAATGTTAGGACATACCATTGATAGATGTTATAGACTTCATGGATATCCACCAGGATGGAATAATCCAAGAGAGAGAAAGTATGCCCATGTGGCTCAAAATGCTACTGCTAATGATGATGATGTTCAGAGTCAAGCTTATTCTATGCAACAACATGTTCCTGCTTCTCATGTTGTTCCCAATTGGCACAATAATACTAAGGAAAATTTGTCCACAACTCCCAATAAAAAGGCGACTTTTGCGAATAACTGCCATCATTAAAAAAAATTGTCCACAACAACCACAAATCCCCTATTCTTTGTTGACCACTGCCAAATGGTGTTTGACCACCGCCAAAGGGTGTTTGACCGCCGCCAAAGGGTGTTTGAACACTGCCAAAGGGTGTTTCTGGTGTTGACCGGCCACCGAAGCTCAACCACACCCTATTATCACCCTATTTTGACCCTCCTCCTTCCTCAACCACACCTCCATCAACGCCGGAAACACCCTTTGGTCGGTCAACGCATGGAAACACCCTTTGGCAGTGGTCAAACACCCTTTGGTAGTGGTAAAAAAAAGGGGATTTGTGGCTGTTGTGGACAAATTTTTTTATTGATGGCAGTTATTCGCAAAGGTCGCCTTTTTAGTGGGAGTTGTAGACAAATTTTCTTAATACTAATGCCAGCTCCAATTCAGTTACTCATACTGCAGCTCCTGCACGAGCTACTTATTCTCCAACTTAAGCCATTACACAAGAGCAATATCATAAGCTCATGGCTCTTCTTTCCCAGCAAAAGGGAGAAGCTGCTGAAGTTGTCAAACCCTCAACTGGAGGTTCTGCTTTCTTAGTAGGTAATCTTTGTCTATTTTCTAGCTATAAGATATGCTTACTTTCATCTTTTTCTCATATTTGGACAATTGACAGTGGTGCCACTGATCACATTTGTCATGATTTGACAATTTTTGAGAATTATACTAATATTGAGGGCAAAGATAACACCATTACAATTCCAGATGGTAGAAAAGTTAGTATCAAACACATTGGATCAGTAAGATTGAATGATGATGTTGTCTTAAAAAATGTCTTTCATATGCCAAATTTTCAGTTTAATTTGATCTCTGTCAATAAGTTGTGTGTTGATATGGATATTCCCATTAAATTCACCCCTACTGGTTGTATTATTCAGGGTGCTCAGATCCATCAACCAGTTCTTGGTAAATTGTCTCATGGCCTTTACTGCACAAATCCCTGGGATAAAAGCTCTGCCAATTTCAATTTCTCTGAGGTTTCACAGGAGTTTGATGCCACTCATAAGAATAATGATGAAGATTTCAAGCTTTGTCTCCTTAGGATGGGGCATGTTCCTTTTCATGTTCTAAAAAAAAAATAAAGGATGATCTAGGAAGTTGTAAGCTTGATAGCATTTGTTAGGTTTGTCCTGCAGCCAGGCAAACTAGAACCTTGCCTTTTCAATTGATTCATGTAGACCTTTGGGGTCCCTATAATGTACTTACTCATAATAAATAATGCAATATGTTTGTTACTATTGTGGATGACTATTCTAGGAACACTTGGGTGCATTTTATAAGACATAAGTCTGATGTGGTTTCAATATTGCAAAATTTCATTGCTTATGTTAATGTGCAATTTGGTGCAATTGTCTTGTTTGTGAGGTGTGATAATGCTAATGAGCTCACAAAAGGGGATATGCTAAGATTCTATAATGAAAAAGGGATTGTACTGTAGAAGAGTTGTGCTTCTACATACACCTTAGCAAAATGGTGTAGTTGAAAGGAAGCACATGCATTTAATGGAGACTGCAAGAAGCTTATATATTCTGTCCAAGCTTCCTGTGAGATAGTGGAATGAATGTGTATTGGCTATAGTGCATTTGGTCAACAGGATGCCACTGAAACCCTTGCTAAATAAGTCTCCTTATGAGAAGTTGTATGGGAAATCACCAAACTTGGGACATCTTAGGGTTTTTGGCTGTTTGTGCTTTGTTTCTACTTTAAAAACTCAGAGAGACAAGCTTGATCCTAGAGCTACACCCTGTGGTTTTCTGGGATAGCCTCCTAATCACAAAGCATACAAAGTTCTTGATCTGGCCAACAATAAAATTATAATTAGCAGAGATGTTGTCTTTCATGAAAGACACTTTCCTTTTCATTTTTCTAAATCCCCCCTTACTCCCTCTCAATCTACTTTTCCTATTTTTCTTCCTACAAACACAACTCACACTTACCCTTCTTATTTTGACCTCCCTGATATTTTTCAATTTTCTAAAACAGAAACTACCTCACCAAATCAAAATCACCAACCCCATGCAAATACACCTTCATCCCAACCATATCTTTCTCCCTCTCATACCTCACCAAATACCATTCCTACTCCTGAACCTCCCAAAAGGTCCTCAAGACCACCCAGATTACCTTCCCACCTTCAAGGTTTCCAAATCCAACTCCCAAATACTAAACTAGCCAACCTATCCTTCCCTTCCACTAACCATTGGTGTAATATCATTTAATACATCCAAGAACATGTTTCTCTTCTCACTTCTTCTCAAATTCCTCATGAACCACAATCATATAAGGAAGCAGTTTGCCATGATGGTTGGGTATAAGCAATGGAGGCAGAATTACAGGCTCTTGCAAAGAATAACACATGGGATGTTGTTTCATTACCACCTGGAAAGAAAGCTATCTCTTGCAAGTGGGTATATAAAAGCAAGCTCAAAGCTGATGGTAGCCTGGAAAGACTGAAAGCCAAATTAGTTGCAGTATGGTATACTCAAAGATATGGGATTGATTATTCAGAAACCTTCTCACCTGTGGTTAAAATGGCTACAGTAAGGAGTTTGCTTGCAATTGCTGCATCAAATGGTTGGGTTCCGCATCAATAGGATATGAACAATGCTTTCTTGCATGGTGATTTACATGAGGAAGTGTACATGAAGCTTCATCCGGGTATTCCAAACCCTGATAACAAGGTCTGTAGGTTGAAGAAATCACTTTATGGCCTTAGCAAGCTAGTAGGCAGTGGTTTGCTCAATTGGTACAGGAATTACAGCATCAAGGGTTTCTTTAGTCTAAAAATGATTATTCTCTGTTTATCAAGAAAAAGGGAGAAGTTGTGGTGATTGCAGTTGTGTATGTGGATGATATAATCATCACTGGGACCAGTGACAAGGATATTCGGGAAATGAAAAGGCATTTGGATGACATTTTTGGGATCAAAGATCTTGAAACCTACATTATTTCCTGGGTTTTGAGGTTAATTACACTCCTGGTGGGATCATTTTGTCACAACACAAGTTCACTAAGGAGATTCTGGAAGAAGTTGGTTTGGAACAGTTGAAATCAAAATCTGTCTTAACACCAATGCCTCTGCATACTAAGTATCTAGCACAGAAGGAGAATTGTTCCATGATCCTGAGCATTATAGATGCCTAGTGGGAATGCTGAATTTCTTATCCAACACTAGACCAGACTTATCTTATTCTGTGCAAGCTTTGAGCCAATTTCTTCATGAGCCTAGAGTTCCGCATTTTTCAACCTTACAACATGTCCTATGTTATGTAAGTCAAACTAAAACTCAAGGCATTCTACTCAAAGGCTCCAATGGTCTTAAACTGCAAGCCTTTACAGACAGTGATTGGGGATCTTGCCCTGACACAAGGAGGTCTGTCACAGGCTATATTTTGATGTTTGGTAACTCACCTATAAGTTGGAAGTGTTAAAAGCATAATACAGTCTCAAAATCCTTAGCAAAAGCTGAGTACAAAGCAATGGCTAGTGCAGCTTCAAAGATAACTTGGGTTGTCAGATTACTAGAAGAACTTCAATCATTTGAAGCCTGTGACCTTGCATTATGATAACCAAAGTGCTCTACATATTGCAAAAAATCCAGTCATGAGAGGACTAAGCATATAGAGTTGGATTGTCATTTCACTTGAGACAAAGTAATGGAAGGTCTGCTTCAACTTTCCTATCTTCCAAGTTCAGAGCAAATTGTTGATGTTCTTACCAAGCAGTTGCCATCTCCACAATTCAACACTTTGGTAACTAAGTTGGGAATTGTTTCACACCTCCCAACTTGAGGGGGGTTGTTGGTATTATTGTTATTTAGGAAGTGGCTTTCTTGTAATTAACTATGTCCTAATGAGCTGTTAGTTAGTTAGTTAGGATTAGTTACACGTTTTCTACTAAGCTCACTCCTAAGTTTGAAGTCTATAAATAGACTAACTCTGCTCTCATGTAAGAGACCAAAGCAGTAGATGAATGAAGTTTTGACATCCATTCACATGGAACTTCACCCTTTTTTCGATTGGTTCCAGCAGCAATGTTTTGAAGCCCTATGATTTCCAAGAGCCTGGTCTCTTTGAAGTTGTCGTAAGAACGATGGTTGTGAGTTATTAGCTTGAAGATCATCTATTGCTAATCCCAAGCTTTTGAGCAGTTTTCAAAAGGGCAAACATTTGATAGCCGATCCATGTCTACCAACAGTCATTGGAACTATTGAACTGCCTAACACCACAGTGAGGTAGAAGGGCCTATTATGATGTGGCCCCTCGGAGCAGACAATCGTTCAGAAAATACTACGTAAGGAAGAACAGCGGGGTTGGTTAGTTAAATTAACCAAACCTTCAGGAGTTGTCTCGCTCGGAGACATTTGATCTCAGTGAGAGCTTTAGGAGAGCCTCACAGGTGACTCTCGAGGTGCAGATCAATTGCCAAACGTTCAGTTCGGCTTTGTTCTTAAGTTGCTTGATAATTGGAATTCCTCTTACTTGGGTGGATGATTTGAGTAGGAACAGTGTCATGCTGGGGAGTGGCGCCAGGAAACACGCCCACTCCTTGTGAGTACATGCACATCATCTTGGTGCCTTGAGGGATTCCTTGATCTTGGATTATTCTTCTTCAAGATCTTCTCAGTATGGTCTTGATTTAGGTCGCGACGCCTTCATAGTAGTCGTCGTCAATCGTTCGCTGTCCCATAAAGCCATTACAGAAGTGTTCATGAAGAGTAGAGTGACAATTTGACAAGCTCGACCCACTGATAGATGATGGACTAGATAGGTCAAAAGCATTTCCTTCCATCAACAAAATCATTGAGAGTAGTAAGGGGTTGGATGTGATGTTGCGCCCTTTTTTGCCCTGGGGGAATGGAAGCCTTCCATCTTCTCCATGTCTTGGATTCACATTCTTTAGTTGTAGCACTCTTCAGTGTGTGACCTCTGCCTTGATGGTACTTGCAGTACTTCGAGGGTCCCATTTGGTTGATCGCTTCTCTGGATCGGTCAGGAGTGGCGACAATAGGTGCGATCTTCCTTGTTTTGAGTCGCTCAAACGCTTGAGTATAAGTCATGCCCAATGAGAAATACTACGCCTTTAGGACGGATAATAACCTTATGATTCTTTGGGAAACCAGAGGTAGCTTGTTAGTGCAGAAAATTGTTTGAAGAACCAGAATTGTTCCTCTTGTTGTTGTTCCATTTGTTTGTTATTGCGTAGAACTGTTTTCTTTTCAATAAGTCATCCTCAATGGCAATACCAATGTGGTAGACCTTAGTTGAAATATCTAGGCCCCAAATAGCAGAAGATGATTTTTGTATCTTGGTTGCAAGTTTGATATTGGAAAACTTTCACCATTTCCAACTTCAGGAGGAGCATGAACAGTGTGAGCAGCCTCTTTCCACTAGAGGGAATGCATTAAATCCCTCCTTTCTCGCCTTGTTCATAATTTCAAGTTCACGGAGAAAGGTTTGAGTTTGGATGTTTCCCCTTGTATACGAGTCATAAAAAGCAAAGGCAACATCTTCCCAAGTTCAGTCTCCTTCTCAGAAAGAGAAAACCAATTTCTGGCACCACAGGTGCAGCGAGAGTGGAAAGACCTCGGGTAGAGAAGAGTCGACCCCCTTGAAGAACAATGGTGGCCTTAAAGGCCTTGAGTGGAAACGGGGATCGTCAGTAGGCTTTGAATTGAGGGAGATCATTGGCCGAAACTTGTCAGGGAGTTTGCGGCAGGGAGGATCTCATTCATCAGTTTTCATAGTAAGTTGCCCCATCCAAGTGCGTGTGAACATTTCTCCATGTTCTTAGCCATTGGCAGCAAGAAAGAAGAGAGTTGGCGGCGAAAGATTTTTCCACCATCTTGGCTAAGTTTGCCCACGGTGTCAGCGAGTCTCATCCATCTTCTTCCTAACCGTGCTCATCGCTCATGGTGAATGATTGAGATAGTCTAGAACGTGGTGGACTCTGAAAAGGTTGCCTATTGCGGAGATGAGGATGGTTGGAGTTTGACTGACTTGCTCTCGAACTAGCTTTGATTGCCTTGCGAGTCCCCAACTGGGGCTCAATGTTGAATTCTGCCAAGTAACAAGACGACAGATTAATTGGATGCTTCACTTGGACTCAAAGGACTCATGCATGACCAACATTGACCGGTCTTCCTATATGCATGATCCTAATGGCAAAACTATATGAATTGCGATGGTCATCCTTTTCCCTTTTATTTATTTTATTTGTTTTCGATTTTTCTTTTTTTTTTTTTTTTTTTGGAAAAAGCGATGACCTTTAAAAATAATGGTTTTGTAATATTGCAAATGTATTGTTGAATCCTATGTCTACTAAAGTACGATCATGATCTATATGCTTATGTGATGCGTTAAGTCTAATACGTACAAGGCTAAGAGTCACTAAGTCACATATGCACTTCAAAGTAACCACGCAACATGAGTATGAGTTCAAACACTAGGGTCCAGTTCTAGAGCACTGATGGTCGGCTGGGGTTAAAGTCAAAGATGTGTACCAGATGCCTAAAAGTGAGCTTGGTCCAGTTTTCAACCACTAGCAATTAGCTGAATGTATGGCCAAAGATACTCTTAATGCGACTACGCATCAGTAACACGTGCACACACGCATATGGCGGGATAAGACTTGCTTAGCAGGCGGACAAGTTAACACATGCAACCACGGTTAGTTTCCCCCGCTTATGGATAGGCTCGAGCATAGACATGCACCATATTGAGACCAAGGTGCCTAAATTGTGACCTTATGCCGAAGGGTCACATGCCCAAAATGCAACAAAATTCAATAACGTGATGATGGTAATTACAGAGATTTTCAAGTCTATCCACTTCACCTAACGGTGATTATTCCCCAGTGAAGTTGCCAAATTGGGTTAGCGTGGGCCGCCCTCAGCATAGTAGGTAGCGCGCGGCCTTGGTTACTACACGAGGTGCTTTTGCGTGGGCTTGAGCCACGATCCCGCACGTGATTGCGTTGGGTATGTTGTCAGTAAAGGGAGTCGCCACCGTGCTATAAAGTACTTCACGGACGCCCGAAACGTTGGTGCCAAAACAATGGCCCCCACGTCTGATCCAATAACCAGTTCGTGGGTTCGGGAACATGTACGAATCAGATCTGTTAACCCAATTCGCCCCATTAGGGGCCTTGCTACTCACAAGTGCGCCGCGCCGCCATCCGGCACGCGGGTCACGGCGCACGGCCCGACAGCGCACGGCGGCGTCGCCGTGCGTGTCTTGCGCACACCCTGGTTACACTGGCAGAAGCCGCACAGGGCAAGTCCCACAAATGGCTAGTAGAGAGTGCGAACGAAGTGAGAGCTGGCGTGTTAGTGTCGGGGGATGTGGCTCGTATTATGCAAGAGTTCCATGTATCATCGTCAATTGTTTAGAGGTTGATTAGTGGCACATTTAATGCTTACCCGTCCGTTATAGCATCGTGCTATTAATGTGGATTAGATCGTCGTAACCCCTAACAACTTAGCTATCGACATCGTGTGATCTTCTACTTAATGCACAAGACCGACTAACTCGCGTAACCTGAAATCCGTGATCCAACTGCGGTGCCTAATCAAGTCTATACAAACGGTGCCTAGAAAACCGGTTGTCCATAGTTAATCTAATCTCTCAAAGGTGGTTTCAACATTTTACAATTCCGATTCTTGTTTTAGTCACGTGAGAAATATACTTATCAGAATTATCACACCCTACCATGATCCATAGTGTGACTGAGTATTGATGAACATGCGATAGGGCTGGGATAATACCGAAGACTCAATCTTACCCTAAATCTGCAATATAGAAAGTTAGTTTGTAAAACGAAACGAAACGAATCCTCGCCGCTGAGATCGACATATATATAAGACAACAGAATAACAATAATAGTTAGTCATGGATAGAAGACACAGAGCGCAATGAACGTTTCGCCTTGAAGTTTGCTCTATACATTGATATTAGAAAATTGTTTTATATGACAAGGATTTAATATAATAAATTGAAAATGAAAAGAATTGAAACCAACAAGAACCATGGAAACGTATTGATAACAGTTAAGAATAATCCTACATAATTTACAATGAATACGAATTAAAAAGTGATCTACGAAATGTTTATTATGTAGATCAAGAAAATCTCGTAATAGTGATTAATGTATACTTGAAAAAAGGGTATGCTGTTAGTGGGGCGAGTGAATCTCAGAAGTAAATGACTTAGTTATCGCTTGTTGATTCTAAGAAGAATCGATGCGTGTGTAAAATTGAAAAGTATAAACGGAATGTTGTTATAAGTATATGTTTAAGAGAGAGGATGGATGAGAGAGAGGAAGGTGAGTGGTATGTCTCGGAGAGTTGGGTGTGGGACGGGCAGAAAATGGTAGTACTTGGGCGGTGAAGAAGGGGGTACTAGGTGAGCAAGGACAAAGAGTACACTGTAATTCTAGACCGGCAACGAGGCAAAGAAGCCACCGAGGAGGTAAAGCAACAACCACATAGGCGATAAATATACGCGGAGACAGGAAAGCTGACGATTATCCATTGAAGCCGCGTATGCACATAGCGATATATACAGCAAAGGTGGCCTGACAGGGCGGTAGATAGATCAGCGCGTTGCTCCGCGCTATCATAAGTCAGGGTGGAGAGAACATGTAACTCTGTGAGGGAAAACACGTTAATATACGCACGAAGAAGGGGCGCGATATGACGCAGGCCTGCGTGGGGTATAATGTACACAATGCCTCCACCCAGATGCGAATATATTTTATTTTCTCAAAATCCTCGAAAATATTTTTGATTCCTCCATGATTATTATTTCGTAGATTTCCTTGATTCACGCACCTAGCACCCTTTGCTCTCCAATGCAAGGAGTTGCTAGAGTGTTCTAGAAGGTTTCACTATTTCCGGAGTATAATGTTTGCGTATTCTGTATTTTTTTTGGTATTCTTCTGGCGTATAAAAACTATTAAAAATCCTAGAACAATGTAAGAAAAAATCAGAAAAAAATAATCTTTAAAAATACTTGGTGAGCTCAAAAAAATGTGAAGAGTGTGATGGAAAAGGGGAAATTATGGAGATCACCAATATAATTATTTTAAAAAATCCTAAAAATAGAAAAGAAAACCTAAAAAAGAAAATAACTTAAAATAAATTAAAAGAAAATTTTTTTGCCCATTTTATTTGTCCTTTGCTCAACAGTTCGAGTCATACCCCCATGTATTTCCCACTTTCGTAGAGTTTTCAAAGCATCTTTTTAAGTCGACAACAATCGCGAGACGCTGTTGTTTCATCACTGATACTCTTTTGGGGAACATTTTTAGGCTGTCATACAGTTATCACTCCATTGTCCCTGCCATTTTTGGAGGGAAAAAAGTGGTTACCCGACCCGAGGTCGATAACCCATAACCCACTTTTTCCCTCCAAAATATGGTCAAGATTGTATGGTCGGTTTAATCGGTCGTTAATTTTTTGAATTACGAACGATTTGTGATTCCGACACCGCTTACCACATTTTCTTGTTGTGAGTCTCCTTCTCCGTCTGTACATGCGCCGACAAATATTGATAGCAAATGTACACTATGTCTCTGGCCGACCCCAAACTACTTTATGGATACGGGATGCTACTTCTCACATGAACTAACTCGAGGTACCCTTATCTCCCTATTTTTATCTTGATGTAATTCATTATTTCGTAATCTGTTTTTATTGTTCGTGATGGTAGCAAACTTTCCAATTAAAGGGTATGGTCAACTTACTCTTTCCAACCAACTCTTCAACTCAAAATATATACTCTCATGTTTCTCGAATGTCAAAAATCTTATTTTTGTTCGTACATCACTTTCTGACAATATGTCTCCGATGATTTATCCTTTTGGGTTTTCTGTGAGGATTTGCAGACAGGGACCCTGTTTAGGGAGGTGCAATAGTCATGGAGATCTCTATCCCTCTCAAAATTAATTAGCTCGGCTAATTTCTTCTTCGGCTTCTTCCATCAGCTCTAGCGGTTCTTTTTAATTTCCAGCCATCTTTGGATTCTCGTTAGGTTCATCCAGGACTGTTGTTTTCAAGATTCTTTACGTTTCTAGTGGTTTCATGATTTGTAATAAGACTTTTTCTAATAAGTGTCACTCTGTCCTTTGGGAAAATTAATGAAAACCCTATTTTCTGATTTCTTCATCTCGTATTTCGATGCCTTTTGATATAATTATAGTGATTTGTGGGACATCTCCCGATTGAGTTCTTCACCGGTATAAATATTAGATTGTTTCTTGTAATTACAACTAATTTTTTGTGGACTTTTTCCGATTTCTGAAAAAATTGCAAGTGTATGATTTATTTCATTTCGGATTCGTACATATATTAAACTCAATTTGAACAAGAGGTTAAAAGCTTTTCAATGTGTTTAAAATGGTCGTGAATTCGACACACAAACCCTTCATAAATTTTGTGAAAAAATACGGATATTCTATATTGTTCTTAATAAGTTCCCATTTAAACATGCGACCAACAACGGACTCAAAAAGCATTACAACCCGTAATATATTTTCCAACACACTAGCAAGATCGTATCTAAAAGAAACGTGCAGATTTAAAGGAACCTTTGAACAAGCATGAGACAATCAGATGATTTAAAACCACTTCGTTGCACAACTTTGAGTCTTTGAGAGCTAAGAGCATATCCTTCCATCAGCAATTTCAGATTGCCAAAAAAAAAAAAAAAACTATGTACACAAACCCAAAAAATATTGTAAATGAACCATATTATTCAAAACAATATTATTTCGATAAACAAAACAAAAGAAAAAAATATATATATATATCTTAGTAGGAAGTCAGAGCCGTGAGTTGTCTCTACCAAGACTACCATAACCATACGACGGGAGGTAAGCGTTAGCCGTTAAGGCACCGATCACATATTTTCACATGATTATATTAACAGAAAAAAAAATAAAAAATTGGAATTGGTTTATAAATACGGGAGCACTTAAAATTAAAAAAGAAGAAAGTTTAATCCATGAGCTGGTCTGCCAGACGATGGGAAAGGAAGGAGTTAAGGGACACGATCACCGATGCTTAGCATTTACCTTATCTACAAAACCTAATTTATTACTCCAACAGATAAATGGGGGATTTTGTTTATAATTAATTCTCCCTTTTGGTATTACTATTTCTCAATAGAATGTCTTAATTTTTTGTGCTTTTTTAGAACCTTTTGATTGACCCTTATGAGTTTTGATATGACTTAAAACTTAGACCAAACTTTATTTTGTTGCTAAATGTGTTGTGCAAGTTGTTGATGTATAATCAGGATTTTAATGTGAACTAAGCAAGGTTGATTAAAAAGAAGATCAAAGCATTAATTCCAGCCCATTATAGAAGCAGCATAAAAGAAATCAACAACTGCATCTCGATTCCAGTTAAGAGTGCTTGGAGACTTGAAGTTTCAGATTGCTCAA
This sequence comes from Bassia scoparia, assembly GCA_008642245.1. Taxonomy (NCBI): domain Eukaryota; kingdom Viridiplantae; phylum Streptophyta; class Magnoliopsida; order Caryophyllales; family Amaranthaceae; genus Bassia; species Bassia scoparia. The sequence goes on from SNQN01000945.1 coordinate 81,638, forward strand.
GTGGGGAACTTGAAGAGAACTTGATCGCATCAGAGGGAACTGATTGCTTTGGAGTAAATGCATCAGGAATTTATGTCGATGTTAGGTACATCATGTTAAAAATCCTGGTTTAAGTAAATTATATTAAGTAGATCAATCATATCAGTGAAAATTAAATATGTTTCAAAAATGATTTTCTTCGCTTAAATTCTTATCTTTAGTTGGTGAAAGAAGATTTAAAAACTTTATCTTTATTAATTATTTTTCTAAAAATATAACATGTAACTATATATATCTTTTAGGAATAAGAAAAAATCTTTTCAAATTAATTTCAAGAATAAAAAATCAGTTTATTTTATAAAACGTTTTTGTTTAAGAAAGAAAAATCTGACTTGTATTATCAGTTGAGAAAATTTAGGAGAATGTTAAGGAGAACTGAGCTTATATATTTTTCTTGCGGTAAAGGTTTTCCAAAACACGTTTTATTCAGTTGAAGAGCAATTCTTGTGCACGTGTCTCCATCCCTTGGACTTCAAGCCATTAACTCCCACTTTCATCCCACTCTTTAGAAGTGGGAGGAAGTGACTGATAATTGGATTGAATGTCAAGGAAAATTGCATTTATAAAATACTCCGTTCTTCTGGTTTTCAAAAACACTTTGAGCTTTGAGAGGAAATCACTGATTATATTGATAATCCACTTAATACTACTTACCTTGATTCTTAGATTCTTATTGAGTTGTTAAGGGAGTGAGATTGAGTTTGAGTGAACTCAGTGTGTATAATCTGTGTTAGTGAAATTATCAGAGAAAGAGAGCAAGAGAGGTGCAATCGATTGGGGAATGATTGCAAGGGTAGTTCAGTTCGATTGCCAGGACTTGATAGAAGAGTGAGTAGATTGTATTAGGGTAGTTCCTAATCAATAAAAGGAGTAAATCCCTGGAGGAGAGGTCACAGTTTTCCGTCTATGTGAGTGACGAAGGAGTTTCTGTGTTTGAGAATCTCTTTTGCAATCGTTTATCTGTTCATTCCTTTACAATTTTAAATTTGCTCAAGTTCCTAAACAATACAATTCTAACCCCCCCTCTTGTATAGATTCATCTACTGTTTAACAATTTAATTTTTAACTGCACCTCTATCCAATCATCCATCTGTTGTTATTAGTACATTTTTCAACAGAAATTTTACCAATACTTCTCATATTCCTTATTAACAAACATTTATTACATATTTTCTTATTTATAAAAATAAAAAAACTCGAATAACACTTTTTTCAATAAAATCGTTTGTGAAATTGAATCATTTTGACTTAATAAAGATTCATTTTTTAATTCGTATTCGCGATTGGAAAACAAGACACGAGAAATGAAACAGAGGGAGTAGATAACATTAAACGAAATAAAAAACAAAAACTTGTGAAAATGTATAATGCAAAGAATTATTTAATATACCAAAAAAACAAAACTTGTGGAAAATGTATAATGCAAATAATTGTATGACTCACTCAAAATAGAGTAGATGTGACGTTATGTAGATCAGACAGCAAACATATTAATAACTTATGATTATATAATTATAAGTGTCCTTTAGACATATTACTCTTATTACTAGTGTTACATGGCCGCGTCGTCCGCGCGTTGTTCCACTTTTTCATGTTATCATATTTTCGATTACGTTTTTGAAACAATTAATTCAAAATGTACTAAATGGAACTATAGAAGTTATATAAATTAACTTTGTGTTTGGAAATGTTTTGCAATTTGTATAAATCTGGGGTTGATGCCAAAATTAAACATGTTTTGTTTGGTAATTTTTAATTTGAAAGCCACATACTTGCTTAGCAGTCCGATGAATCTTTTTTGCCACTGATTTGAATTACACAGAGACCAAATTCATTAGAGAAATAAAAGGACCTTAATAAAGTCTAATACACTTACAAATTGATGAGTTGATATTAATCTACTCTGTATTAAAAACAATCATATAATAATATTACTAAAGCAATTCCCACCCTTTCATTTTTCCCTCCAATTTCCGTCCTAAATACTTTTTAATTAATGCATGTTTGTATAAAAAATATAAAAAAAATAATTAATGAATATAGCTTAATAATTGCTTAGAAATAAATAAAGTATAAACATTTAGTAATTCAAAACATACTATCAAAAAAAATTTAATCTTAATCAAAAGTTCAAAACCTATATAAACTACTTAAAAACTAATCCACAATCAAAATGTGGTACAATCTTAAATAGATCCAAGTTGCGATTTATATAAAAGTAATTCATAATTTCATTTTACAAACCGAGTATGACTGCTCGGGGCTATCTGTTAATTTAGCTATAAAACATTGACAAACATGCGTTATATGATTACAATTTCATAAATGCCGGCCACCAAAGCCACCAGTAGGAAACTAAGGATGTATAGGAAAAACAATTTAGTTGGTTATAGTAAGTCTCATGTCTCAAATATGATACTACTCCTGTACAATTACTCCTTTTCAGAGTTTAAGCATTGCACAACTACAAATTATAACACAAAAAATGACACATTGTAGGTTTGTAGTCAAGCATTTAAACTTGTGATTACTTAGATCCACCAATAGCAGCCTATCCATACAAGATTTTAAAGGGAGCTCACAAGGTTCAGCACAACTGTAAGAAAAAAAAGGGACCATTCATTGCCTAGTTAATACATCAGATAGTAGCTTAAGTAACATTCCAAAAGATGACAGTGTACGCGAGTAAGTAATATATTACAATATTCAGACTATAATAACATAAAGGGAAATTCTACAAAATACCCTTCTAACAAGGTTTTTTCATTAATCTACCCCCATTTAAAAAGTGTCCATTAATAGTACCCCCAAAATCATTGTGTTGTTACACAAATAACCTCAATGCATTAACTTTAACCAAAAATCCTATGGTTAAATTAATAAAAAATAATTAAAAAGCAAAATTAAAAAAAACCCACCCAAGAACCATCATTCCCCACCCAGCACACTTTACCCAACCCATCCCCTACCCCTACGTAGCTCCCGCAACACCACTCGCCACCCACCAACTCACCGGCCGCCACCACACACTCCCGCCAACCCAAAACCCAATCCTCCGCGAACACCACTTCGAAACCCTAAATCTCAAAATCCTTAATCAATTCAAACCCTTAAATTAATTCGAAAATCAACTTAGGGCTTTTGATTCGTTGTAGTTTAATTACAAAATAGTGTTTTCAATTATGAATTAGGGTTCGATTTGGGGGTGTTCTGTGAATTGGGGTTTTATAGTTTGCACTGGAGTTCGAATTTGTGTTTTAAAGTCAAGTGATGAAGTTTGTATCCGAATTCCAATTTTTGGGTTCGAAAAATCTAATGTTTTTGCTCGAAAATATGTATATTGGCTCGAAAGTATGATTTCTTTGCTCGAAAATCTGGTGTTTGCATGTTCGAAATTGAGTTGTGGTTCAAAATCTGTTGCGCATGTTTTCAAAAATCTGCAGTTCACACATTGAAGGTGATGGTGAGTTTGCGAAATTCAGGGGTTAGCGAGTGGGGGTTTAACGAGGGTAGTGGTTTGCAAGGGGTGGTTGGTGGTTTGAAAGTAGGTTGTATGGGTGGGTGGTGTGGTCGCTGAGGCTACGGATGAGGGTGTTGGGCGACGGCGGTGAGGTGGTGAGGGTGGCTGGTTACCTGGTGCAGTGTGATGGGGTTGTGGTTTGTTTTGTAAATTTTATTTAAAAAAAATTATTAAGTTAATCATGGTTTAAGTTAAATTTAAGCATTAAGGTTATTCATGGATAAACTTGATATTGGGTATATTATGGAACACTTTTATAAATGGTGTATATAGTGGAAAACGCATTTTTAGAAGGGTATTTTGTCTAGAAATTTCCCTAACTAAATTAAGAGCATTTGACTTCTACACTTCAAAATTCCTTGTCAGGCCTGCCCATTTGCCTTGACAATTTTGCGATGATTATTTATGTTATAATGGACCCCAGCAGTATCATAAAACGAGGAAGTAATTGACCAATCGCGCGTTAGAGATAAAGCGCGGGTCAAACCTTGTTGTCAACACAACTTAAGTTTGTCGGACAATGTTAGCTTGCGTTGAGACAATGTTTGGTATGTAGTTGGACAATGTTACACAACTCGTAGACAATCGTTTATATATTTCCAGACATGTTAGGATTGAATTAAAAAAAAAATTTTTTTTTACAAGTTGAACAGTGGCATGAACAGTGCCCCAAAAAGTAGAGCGCGCTATGTATCTAGCTGCGCTAGATTTATCAATTCTCATTCATAAACCATTCTCCATGTACAAGTACAATCTAAACAATTATCAATAAAAATGCAAGTATAAACACATTAAAAATAAGAATTGCCAAGTAAACCAAATTTAGCATAGCATATTAGCAATCAATCTAATGTAGTAAAACAAATGTCACTAAACCTCAATATTTTTTCAGTTGGCCAACAATGCATACTTTTTAGCATTCAAGTATTATTCTTAGCGTACCGCATAAAACACTTCCAAGAACAGGATAACCCAAATCAAACTTAATAAAAACTAAAAAAATCACCAAACTTTACTACTAAAACACACCTAAGAGTACGTAGGGGTTGAATTAAGACTACTGGACCAAAACGCGAAATATCACCAACTAATTCGAAACTTTGCCAGCGATTTAGATCGTTCAAAAGGAACTCAATTAATCTTTAGTGGATTTAGCACGATAGTAGAATTACAAAGTAAATTGAGAACCGAAATAGGTTAGGGAACATTTCTAATACTAATGTAAATTTGCAAGGAAAAAATTAAAAGAGAAAAGAATTTTCACAAGGTTTCGACCCAAAACCCCTGGTCTACCCCCCGCGATACCCGGCCTTGTAGGATTTTTTAACTCCTTTTTATTGAATGCACCTTGGAAACCTACGTTCTAGATTACAAGCCCTCTCTTGCTCCGAACTCTAGAAGACAAGGAAATCAACACAACTGTTTACTCCAACAAGTTGCTTAAACCCCGAGTACACCGTTAACCCCAATCTTACCAACTTAGTGAAGTTTAGAGGAGAAACCAATTCTACTTATTGAGCCACGACACAAATCAGATAGCAAGAAAAGTTATCTAATGTTTGCAAACTGTTCATTCAAGGCTTAACAATAACTCTCTACTTTTTCTCAATGAAGCGCAAAAAAATCTCATCTTCTATTCTTTGTTTATAAAGGACCTCAAAGATCTCAATAAACAAGAGATATTTCAAGAGAATTTAAATCAACTTAAGCATAATAAAAATCAATTTCAACAGATATTTCCTTAAACAAAGAATTTGATTTTGTCTTCTAAATTTTGCCAAAACAAGTAACAAAATATTATATTTTTGAGGAAATTTTTTTCAAAATTATTTTTCTTAGAAATCGGCAACACACTGATATTTCAAAAAATATTTTTCTCAAACTTTTTCCAAGATTATTTGCGCCGCAACCTGTTTCCCTTGAGAATAATTTAGACTTAGTAATTCAAAGCATATCCAAAATATCTGTCATAAGGCATAACTCACAAGAAAATCTTATAAATAAAAATATTAATAACTCGAGATTTCTTGCATGTAATTTGTTCGTGTTACAATCATACAAGTAGATCAATGACTTTAGCAAACCTGTAAGAATATTCAATAAACACAACAAGTATATACGCACCAAAAATATATCAAACAATTTATTAACTTTAAGGTTGCAACAAAGATAATGTCTGTCATCAACAAAACTAGTGAGTCAACAGCTTACAAAAGATTGTTACGCAATGCTGTTTCTGGGGTAGATATCTGTACACATCCATAAATCCTGGTATAAAACCACCTCCCCACAAATAAACTATGCCAAGCCAATCTATCATATATTGTATATTTTTTATTACTAAAGCAATTCCCACTTTATCATTTTCCCTCCTAACTTTCCATTCCCATTTCCCACCTTAATAAATGATTGCAATAAAAATCTTAATAATTTTTGTTTTAAATATTTGAGTTTTAAAAAAATTATTAAGTATATTAAGATCAATAAATGGGCTTTGGAAATAATATTCAAACATGTTTATTAATAGGAAAATTGTCAACAACTTACCTACTTTTTGTCAAAACTTGGGAAAAACAACTACCACTTTTTTTTTTTTTTATAAAAAAAAAACAACTACCCACTTTTAAACAAATTGGTTCAACCACGACCATGTGGTTTCCGAGCACCAAAACACCAAATCTCATTGTGGGCCCCACATATATCTGTGTTTCATCAAAAATCTTCCCCAAGAACTTGAAATGACCGTAAATGCCCTCCTTTTTTTTCTTTTTTTCTGTGTTTCTTTTTTTTCTTCTTTCTTTTTCTTCTTTCTATTCTTTCTTCTTCCTTATTGCTTGCCTTGCTCATTCACCCCTGCCATTTCTGCTCTCTCTGCTACATAAACTCATATTACTTCATTTCACCCTCCAAATCTAAAACAAAACTAAAATTAGCTTGGAAACCCTAACGATGGCGACGACAGTAGAGGAGAAGACAATGTCACTGATGACATGCTCCTAATCCTCTCAACCTTCGACACGCCTCTCCAATATCCGACCTCGTCGAAACCCTCTGCCGCAGCTTGTCCGCCGCCGCCCAGGCCGATCCTCTCGCCTCCGAGCTCTCCCGCCTTGATTCCGCTGACACTGTCATTACTCCGCAATTGAAACACCCTTCAACGCCGAATCCTCCACCTTCGCGCCGAGATTCTTGCGAGTTTCTTGCCGTCGTTGACGAGGTCTCGACATATCATCCCTGATTTGAAAGATCCAGAAAACCCTAACTTCTTTTATCGCGTCGAATCAGTCGTTCAATCTCCATGTCAACGCTCCGAGACGATTGCTCCGCAGGGTTTTTGTCTTCACCGATCGGAGGTGGGTTCCTGTTGATGCGGATAGTTTTAACAGTCAATTCATCGCGTTGCGCTTTTGTTTCTTGGGGTCGATTTGCCTGATGTTTGATTAGATTGATAAGCGAGGAATTTGGGATTTCAATCACCATTTGCAGAGGATGAGGGGCAGTATTGCGCAACGCAACATAAGGAAGAAGAAGAAGGAAGAAAGGAAGAAAAAAAAAGAAAGAATAAAGAAAAACAAAGAAAACAGAAAAAAGAATAAAAAGGAGGGCATTACGATCATTCTGATGTTCTTGGGGAAATTTTGACTGAAAACAGATATAGTGGGCCACACAATGGATTTGGTGGTTTTGGTGCTCGAAACTTACATGGGTCGTGGCTTGACACAATTGTTAAAAAGTGGGTAGTTGTTTTTTAAAAAATATAAGTGGGTAGTTGTTTTTCAAGTTTTGACAAAGAAGTGGGTATTGTTGACAAAATTTTCTATATTAATATGTAGTTTGATAATATTTTTTATAACCATAACTTAAGTATTGATTTTAAAAATAATAATGTTTTGCAGTATAAAGAATAATATATATCCTTTATTATTACAGAGTTACATATTATTTGAAAACCGGCGTTGTGCCGGTGCAATATCTAGTTTTTCTTTTATAACAAGCAAGACTTTGCCAATATTTTATTTTAACGTTTCTTTGCACAATGAAAGCATTATTGATTTATTTAGTAGTTTGAAAAAATTCATTAATTAGTGACTTGCTAGCGTTCTTGCTCTAAACCCGTGCTCTCTTTCTTCATACATGACAGAAACGAATATGGACAACATTCGAATCAACATGAATTAATTCTATTCAAGGAAAATCATTACAGATGGCATCGAACTTAACGTAAAACTCAGAAGATTTTCGTTTTAAACCTGTGCACCAAAATGATATCCGCCTATGTTAATCTGTTACTTGTTGACAGCAAGTAGGAAAATTGAGAGAGAATCCAAGGGTATAATAGAAAATCTCATGTTGTATTGTATTTGAAATATTTTTTGAATGAA
>SNQN01000946.1:0-50401 GCA_008642245.1 Bassia scoparia
TTGGTTTAATCTAATTAACTCAATACTGATTTAATTATTGAAATTGAACAATGCTCAAAAGGCCTTCCTTCATTAACACCACAAAATATCATCCCTTTCCCTTCACCTGCATGACATTCAATCTCTTGCAACCCCTTGCAGCCTAGACACATTGYCCTCRTWCTTTCTTCATCCATAACTACCTAACTCATGGAAATTCAAATGGTGTGTAGGAAAAGACATGTGCAAAAACAAGTAAAAAAAAATTCAAGGAGCAAATACAAATTCAAAATTGCAAATTCAAGATCCAATGCACAAAAAAAAAAATCCAAAAATGCAAATTCTAGATTAAAAGTGTAAGTTGAATTCAAAATTCAAGTTCAAATGCAAAAGTCAAAAGGCACAATGCACACCATGACGGTTACATTGGGAACTTTCGAACCTTCTCCTTTTCCTTCTCCACAGCACATTACGATCCCTCAAAACCCTTTCTAAATGAGCAATGTTCAATTTTAACCACACAAATCAAACACTCAGAACTACGGTGGTCTGATTCTGTAAGGATACGTAGGAAGCCTCTTCTCCAGGTCCGACCACATTAGCATTAAATCGCTTGAGGCCCTTTGAGTGCTGTGACTTGCTTAGAATTTGGTAATGGTTTRGCCAATCTAGACCCCGACATAGACTCATGTTTGAACCAATATCATTAGCCAACCTAGCATCTAGCCATATCTTTGACCCTTAGCCACAAATTTGATCTTTTTTATTTCTCGAACCATAGCCTATTCTTTGGCCACTTTCAAGGACTCATTGACTCAATCCCTAAGAAGTAAAGACACCTAACCTTTAGGTAGTACATCTCATTGGGAACTCATTCCTATAGTCCATGAAATTGACCCATCGACATAAACCTTGTCTCTAGCTTTCCCTTCAAAGATCATCGATCTATCTACATTATCCTCGAGTCTCACTGGGCTTGCCTTCATGACGGTTTCCTCAAAACATCCACTATTTCAAATTGGGGCTTCTTGTCTCCTAACGCCTGTTGCATGTTCATGTATTAGCTATGCAAGTGGAAATCATGAAAACTCTGCTTATGGACCCTGGACTTTCTAACAAAGTCACTGTCTCGCCGAGTTAGTCAAGTCAGATGTCAAGTTCAAGTTCAAGTTCAAGTTCAAAACTCGAGTCACAAGTCACGTCCGAGTCAAGCCATAGACTCGTCAAATGTCACCTTTCCCTAAGTCACTTTTCAAGAGCATTTTCTAATAGGCCCTTTCAAATAACACTCTTGATTGACACTTGGTACTAGATTAAACTCTAGTATCGTCCTTTTTGTGTCTTAAACCAGACCTAACATCCACTTTTTCGGTTTCGAACCAGACCGTACAATTCCTTGAGAACTAGGGGCATAAAACTAGACCTATGTCACCCTTAAGGTGATCCTAAACTAGGAACATCTCTTTTTCAAATTACAAGTTGACACATTCAATTTCAAGTTGACTCTAGCATTAAACCAGACTTATGCTGTGACCTTAATCCAGACTTTAGGTCACCTTTAGCATTAGTACCAGAAAACAATGCACCTTTTCAATTCAATTGTCACGGTCACAAGCTAAATTGCATACAAGTCTCTCCTCAGGCATTAAATCAACTCATGCCATTTTTTTGATAGTCTTAATCCTGAATTAGGATACATTTTTCAAGTTACTATTTGCCACATGCTAGCTATTTTGCACTAGCCAATTCAATTGTCACAATTGACTCTTGAAGACACATTCGATATCAATTTTGCACCGATCTTGAGGGGTTGCTCTTAGCTAATTTCCATAGAGATAGCCATACATAAGTCGCAACATGCGCACCTTTGACTGTCGTCTTACAAGACTTTGTCTCTCCAACTCGGTCAAAGGGGGGCTAACTGTAGACACCTGATTCGGTGCCTCATTTAGTTCCCGAAAGTCTATGATGATTGTATCGTATTGCAATAGGTCCGTTTGCGAATCATGCTTAAGGTTCACCTTACATAAATTCTTTTCTAAGCCTCATACCATCCTCTTATGCTAATTCGAGTCTAAACCGGAGCCATTACTAGGCAAAAAGTATTTTTCTTTTATTATTTCATTATTTCGTTTTCTCATTGCATTCTCTCATTTTTCTAAGTTCACTCAGTATTTTTAGTTTATTTTTTCGATTTTTCTACAATTTCTATGAATTTTACAATATTTCAAAAATCCAATACACAAAAAATACATAAAAATCAGAAAATACTTCAAAAATACCAAAAAAATACATGGATGTTCTAGAACCCCCTAGAACTGTATTTCTTGCAAAAGGGGTGTCTAGATTCATCAAAATCCAAGAAAATCAAAGCAAATATACGGTATAATACCCATATAATCGAGCGTATATACGCTCCATGAGACATATACGCTCCCTTGAGCGTTATAACGTCCTAGTGATCGTATATGCTCAAGATAAAAGGGATCATAATATTCAAGCGTATATACGCTCAACTGAGCATATATCGCTCGTTTTTGTTTCGTGCCTATTAATATGCGCTTGGACTCCGAATTGGGGAAAGGATCACGGAAAAACTCTTGTTTGCTCTCATTAAACATCTCTAAGCTCTTCTAAAAACCATCAAACACATTCTACAATTCATTCGATTCAATTCAATTCAAATTCAATCTTGACACTTTGCGCATAATTCCAATAACGTTTCGACCGCCGCGTATTAAGGTATCAACTCTGAGACTCTCATTTCATATCGCTTAAGTCTATTCATAAAGTAAAACTATGTAAATTAAAGGCTTGACATACCATTAATCCATAACAACAATGTAGAACTAATCAAATAGTTCAATCTCTGTACATTTGCAAAGATATGTTGTAAATAATTTCGAGTCAAGAATAATCAATGTCAATTCAATGTTCAATATCCCATTTCAAACACTATGCTTAATTCAATTTCGAGTACTTAAATCGACTAAAACTTGCTATAAACTGACGTAGTAATTTTAGGCGATCTATGTAATATGTTAGGTTTTGGCGTGCTTGTCCCATGAACTTTGATAATGTGATTATTTTTGCAAGAGAATAAATTCTCTTATAATACAAGATTTGGTTTGCTTAATCATAAACATGGTCACATAAAGTTCATAATTTGGACAACCGGTTTAGGCACCCTAACATTGACATATTCAAAGTGTCCACTTAGGATAGTAGCTCACTATTTTGTTTTACTAATAGTAACCTACTATTTTTAGTAATATTAGGTAGTGCGCTTTCAAGTCAAATCGATAGGCTACTTGTATTCAATAATTATGACTTATGGAACTACAATGAGACGAGTAGAGGCCGCTACATGCGGCGGATTGGGTCAAAGATCTAGTCCGTACCATGTCCCCAAACCCCAATCTGGTTACTGGACCTATCTGTTGGGCCATTAGTTTGCACCAATGTTTTGGGCGTCCGTGATTAACCTGTATAGGCACAGGTATGCGATCCTTTCAAATTCGCAACATACCCAACGCATTCACCATGCGGATTCCATGCTCAATTTTCATGACACTGAAGCTGAGGTCAAACCCCTTGAAGGGGGAGAAGCCTTACAGGTGGTTTCATGATTCCAATTTCATCAATGGCCCAGCCTTTGAAGGCCATGGTTAATTATCAAATGGAAACTCAATTGTTGAGCTCACTGATTGGCTTGAACCTTTGCCATGTTTGCAAACCCTTGGCATATGTAAGCAAACTCCCTTGATTGAAGGCCAAAAGAACCCCATTTTGTGAAGGAGCCATCGTATCTTAAGACTTATTGATGTGATCTACAAATACCATGATGGACTTTCGTTAAAATGGTCAAAATCTTCTTACTGTGTACACATCTTAGAAAAATTCCTTGCGGATCTTTCCTATACAGCTTATTTCCTAGGAGGAAATATTTAGTGGCTGCCAACCTTACATTTGCCGAAACTTTCTTACCAGAAGGATCTCGTAAATATTCTTTGATCTCCTGACGCCAGTCTGCCTCGCACCCAAGAAAGCTAACCTTATTTACCTCAACCTTCATCACCTCTTCTAAGGGTTTTAATTTGAATGAACTAATGTGTATTACATTCTTATCAAAACCGTCAGGGTCTTCGGAAGAAGCTTATTGAGCTAAATAATCAGCTTCTTGGTTCTCTTCCCTTGGCACATATGAGACGTTAGATTGATCAAATGAGGAAATCAGCTCTCTTAGTGTTGTATTGATCGTCAGAGCTAGAGYGGAGGTTCTCCACTGATTTGCGAGACAACCCATTGAGAATTTCCAAAAGCTTGAACCCTTGTGACACCCATAACTTTCAAGGTCCTGAGACCTATCACCAGAGCTTKAACTCAGATCTATTATTTGTGCATTGGTCTGCGAAAGTTACCGCCATCTTAGTCTTCACACCCTTCGGTGAAAGCATCACTATCCCAACCCCACATYAATTTATCCGGCTTGACCCATCCACAAATAAACGCCAAGTCTCCTCCTCCTAAACCAGGATATTATTATCAATGGGGTGATCATCCAAGAAATTTGCTAAAGCTTGACCTTTCACAGCCTTCTCAGGGACATATTTCAACTCGAACTAGGACAAATGCATACTCCACTTACACAACCTTCCTTTGACAAAGGGGTGATTCAAAAGGTATTCCAACACGTCGGTTGGTGATATGACTTCACTGGAGAAAGCTATGAAGTAATGATTAAGTTTAGTCGAAGCATCATACAAACTGAAACACCATTTCTCAGCGTTGGTGTATCGCATTTTCAAGTCTTACAAGATTCTACTCAAATAGAAAATCGCTTTCTCTTGCCCATCATCATTTTCTTGTGTGAGCATACTGGCGATAGAGCCATCAAATGCTGACAAATATAAGCTTAATGGTTTCCCATTTTGCTTTTGGGGAAATCAAAACTGGTGGAGAAGCCAATGTCGCTCTGATTTGCTCAAAGGCCTACTAATGTTCATCACTCCATTTGAACTCATCTTCTTTCTTTAGCTTCAGCAAAGGAGAAAAAGCTTTCGTCTTTCCCGCTAAATTAGTAATAAATCGGCGAACATAATTAATCTGTCCCAAGAACTTTTGCAATTCCAATTTTGTTTTAGGGGGTTGAGCCTCCAAGACAACTTTCGCTTTGTTTTGATCTATCTCGATACCATTTTTATGTACTAAGAACTCGAGGAAATTACTGGCTCTAACCCCGTAGGTGCACTTCAATGGATTCATCTTAATACTGAACTTCCTCATTCGCTAAAAGGCACGAACAAGATGCTCTACATGTTCTGATGCATTCCTTGATTTTACCAGAACATCGTCGATATAGATTTCCATAAAATCTCCTATCATCTCATAAAAAATGAGGTTCATAGCACGTTGATAAGTTGCTCTCGTATTCTTCAATCCAAAAGGCATAGCGACATACTCATAGAGTCCCATAGATCTTGGGCATCTAAATGTAGTTTTTGAGTGATCACCTTCAACAATTTTGATTTGGTGATATCCCGCAAACCTATCTAAAGTCAACACCAATTCATGCCTTGATGCAGCATCTATGAGCATGTCAGCCACTGGCATAGGATATTAATCTTTTGGAGAGGCACTGTTAATGTCTCTTTGATCGATACAAATCCTAATTTTGCCATTCTTCTTAACCACGTGAACAATGTTGGCGATCCATTCAGCATATTTTACTGGCTCAATGAATCTAGCTTTTAGGAAATTAGTGATTTCTTCCTTCATTTTGATTTTAGGAATCAAATCTGGCGCTAACCTCATTGGACTCTGTACCACTGGGGTACAACCTGGTTTGATTGCAACTCATGCTGGATAATTGAAGGATCAATTCCCGGAATTTCGTGATGTTCCCAAGCAAAGGAGTCCCTATAGGTTTGGAGGACTTTTATAATGGACAGTTTCTCTCCTTCACGTAACTCCTTACTAATGTAAGTACACCTAGGATTTTCTACTGTACCAAGATTAACCTCCTCAACAGGATCATGGACATCCTGTCGGATATCGTTGCTCTTGGCCCACACTCTCACTTCCTCTTCTTGGCCATAAAATCCCCCCTTGGCGTCAGAAAAGGGTGAATTGTTAGCGCCAAGAACCCCACTTGACAATATTTCAACATCATCACCCATTATTGCGTTTACCTCTAGACCATATTGTGCATAATGACAAGCATAAAGATTGCGAAGAGCTAAAACTGTACCCGATCTGATTTTATAGTTGTAATTTGAATTCAACATATCCATACAACGTACAAAATAAAAGTTTGAACACTACTTGTATCCAAGACTAATCACACCAGGTAAGATAGCCCTCCTTCCCCTAATAGTGTTAAGTACATCATCAAATTTGCCCCCAAGGGCTGCCCCTTGGACATCAACTGTACTACTACATGGGAAGCATCAGCTGTGTTTTGTAATTCATCATCTTCACCATCCTCTTCAATGTATCTGATTGCATTTGAGACAACTTTCACTGTAGGCGTCGGTTGACTTTCAAGTTTGAGAGCAATCCCATCGTCATCCATCAAGCAAGGTCTTCATAAGTATCRTGGGGAATTCCCAGTTAGTTTCAGTCAAATAAGCATCAACATCAGCACAAACTACCTCAGATTCATAACCATTCCATAGTATTACTTTCTGATGTAAAGTAGAAGGAATAGCATAAGTCTGGTGAAGCCATTCTCTTCCGAGAATCGCATTACAATTACCCTCCCTTTTACTATAAAGAAAGATGAACAGGTCTTAGAAGTACCTACTTGGACATGCATACATGCTAATGCTTCAGTATTCTGAGACTTGCCATTGAACGCAGTTATGCTAATCCTGATGCAAGGTAAATCTTTCCTACCCTTGCCCAATTTGTTTATAACTAACCAAGGCATAAGATTTATAGTAGCGCCAGTATCAATTAGCACTTTACCCAATCTAGTGTCATCTATGTTAACTGTCACATAAAGGGATTTACTATGTTAGTTGTCCACACTAAAATCTCTGATTAAGTGTTCCAGAACTAACTATTCTTGCTCCTTAGTAAAGTCTCCAAGGATGGCACTAGACCAGATCCTTTATCCAATTTATTCAGCTCAGCTAAAATAGTAGAGGTCTTACCTGCAGCGTCGGCTTGGTTAACTTCATCGGCCCATGAAGTATCCTTCTGCAAGGTCCCACAGGCTTTGAATGCTGGGGGAAAGTGACTGCACAACAAGCGCCAGACTCACAATCTCCTTCTGAACAATTTGCTAGAAAATAAAGATCTGACTTGGACGCCTCCAGATCCAATTCTTCTGATTCATATTCTGCTAAATCSACAACAGATACCTGCTCAGTCATTAGAGCATCTTCTACAAAGCTTTTTTGTCCTATGATTCTCAAGTTCTTCTTAGTAGGGTCCTCCATTAGTTCTATAACTAAGGGATGACTCTGAATATTGACAAACGAAAAATCCTCTAATGATCCCTGAATTGTCTCTCTCTGAAGTACTTCAGCAACAAAATGAGGCTCCGACAATAGATTTCCCTCACAAAGTCCATCTTCCTGTTTTCCACCTAAATGAGCCTAGGTCAAAAGGACATCTTCTTTCAACTTCTCTCTTTGACTCTCATCCAAATGAGGTTGGGCTGTAGGAATCTCTTCCTGCAAATTCTCTTTCTGGGTGTAAGTCAAATGAGGTTGGGCATCAAGAACATCTTCTTTTGACCTCTCTATCCGAATAGGGCCCATGGAAGACTTATCTTTATGAGTTCCCTCATTTGAATTCTCTCTCTAGTTACTGTCATCCTTCAAATGAGGCTCCATAACAGCGACGACCTTAAGCATTCCCTTTTGCAAAGCCTCCTCATCCACATGAACTGCGTTTGCTTGTAGTTGGCTGGTGGCTGCTTCTCTGATTAGCCTTCTTCCTGACTCTTCTCTTGACTTTGGCCAAAGACAGGTCATCTTTTCGTTCCTCATCTTTGTATGAATTGTCACTCCCTTGTTTGATTTCTACCTCTCGGGTAACTTGGTGTGAGCTTGGCACTTTCTAAATCTTACTAGGCAATTGGACCACTTTGGATTTACCCAACCTAGTCAAGACTGAAACAGTAGAGGGCATTTGAGGAAGCATGACTGGTCCCCTCCTTACGCTTCTTTCAAACTGAGGCTTTTAGTGCCTAGGTACCCAATTCGGGTTATTGGGAATAACTTCAGTCCTTACTAACTCATAATGCAGCATGTCAGCACAAGGACACATGGAGAAGCGCAATTTCTTCAGACCTTCCACTGCTTTAGTTTGCAAAGGAAACTTTTGAATAGCCTTCATATATATATATCTAAGCCTTTTGACTGGTGACTCCATTATGATTAATATTGCCGACAACATCTCTTGACTGCAACTCCTCACCTTCAGATTTCTTTCCCTTAGGTTGAAAATTAACAAGATCCAACGCTTGGTATTCTTGCTTTAAGATTTTCAACCCATCTGTTCTCATCTTTTTATTGTTGAAGCCTTTGAAAGCTTTACATTGGTGGGTTGGGTGGGCAGCATCGAAATGCCACCTGCACATATTGAGGTTGTCGTAGTCTTGCTCTTGGCATCTTGGAGCAATCAGGACCCCTTCATTCACAACATGTTCATATAACTTTACAATAATACACTACTAGAAATTCTTCTTCGGGCGACCGRTTTTAGTGACCGATTTTTAGTCGATCGCTATTGCGACCGTTAGCGACCGACTTTTGGTCGCAAAAATTAGCGACCGACAAATCGGTCGCTAAAAGCCTATTATCGACCGATAAATCGGTCGCTAAGGGACTAAACATTTGGCGGATTGGAGCTTTAGTACCCTCACCTATAAAAAAAATTAGCGTCCGAATTCTCGATCACTAATAGCGAACGAGTTCTCGGTCGCTATTAGTGATCGAGAATTCGAACGCTAAGTTTTTTTWAAAAAAAWAAAATAAGAACAAAAATTTCAGAATTTTATACTCTAAAAACCGACACTCTCACTTCTCCCTCTATCCTCACTCGACCAATTACCCAAAAAATTCAAAACCCCAAACACGACACTCTCACTCCTCCCTCTAACCTCACTCGGCGTCCCTCCGGCTTCTTACTCCTCCCTCTCCTTTTCTCCCTCTTTCTCTCTCTCCTTCTCCCTCTCGCTCCTTCGCCGAGCAACACCATCCGCCCACCACCACTGCCACCTGCAGCGGCGCAAGGCAGCAGCAGCAGCACGACGGCGTGGCAACCCCCGACCAGCAGCTGTCCTTCTCTCTCCTCTTCCCTTTGTTCCTTTGTGCCCAAATCTTAAGGTATAAACCCTAAACCTCCAAATTGATTTCTAATCAATTTTATTTGATGAATATGCATAAATATTATGTTTTAATCATGTTTTGATTATATTATTAAAGCTGGAAATTGGTTTTGGATTGTTTAATTAAGATTATGAGATTTAAGGTTAGGGTTTAATTAAAGAGGGAACTTTTATGAAATGTAATGAACGTTTTTGATTAAATTGATTATAAGGATGATTTCAATCATTTTTGGAATATGAATTTAAAGTTCAGTATTCTAGTGAAGGTTTATTTGATTTCATTATTGTTGGATTTAAAGTTGATTAGCTTCCTTTAATCGTGAAATTGATAATTGCAAGGAGAGTGGTTAAAGCCATAAAGGTGAATACTGTGAATACTGATGAGCTTCAACATAAAGAAGTGATGACTTACAAGCCACAGCTTGCTACAACGTCTAAGGAGGTTAATGTGATTTTATTTAGTTACTGAAAACTTGTGTGCTCTTAACATTGCCCATTGGGATTTTTTTTATTTGTTTAGATGGGGAGGCCCCTCCCTTCCTCTGGAGGAGCGATGATAACCGTGATATAGTATATATTCAATGAAAAAACTCGGGGATTGTGCTTTCTTATGCATTGTTTGCTTTAAACGACTTCCTTCCATTTGATACATTTATCTTCGCAACCAATTTTTTTACATATCATTTAACCACATACTACAATTACTAAAGTATCTTGTCTAGTTCTTTGTTGATGATTGCATGGATTAACATTGTTGGTCCATGTAGTCAACCCACTTACGGGGTCAAGGCTTTGTTTGATTTGATTTGATATCTTGCCTAGTTCTACTATGTAATATTGTTTGCTAAATTTAGTACCAATACAATAGCGTGGGAATTTCCAAAAATTGGTTTCAGAACCTTAAAGAACACCTGTTTTAGAAAAGAGGGTGTAACTTATTACAATTTTGACTGACAACAAGGTCCGGAGTTTGGATGCTCTTGATACATTCACCTTTCCTTGTTCTTTTGCTGCAAATATGAGATTATTATCTCTTGTGGCTGCATTAAAACAAGCAATCAGTACCTAACCTAAAAATTGGAGTTCTGTTTGGAATGGTGTTGTTGGTATCATGGCTTACTTATTTGGGACACAACATCTCTGCATTCCTTCAGTTTGCCTTGCACTTGTTTGGATATAGTTTTCTTATTTTAGTGTGTATATTGTAGGTGTTCTCGAAGCAAATTTTATAGAACCAGCTCATGACAAGTAGGATTTTGAAAGATCGTCACTATTTATTCGGCTAGAAACAAGAATGAAGCAAATGGTTAATGATTACTGGTATGTTCGACTTGCTCATTCTATTTAGTATATCTGAATTGATTGATCCTTTTGCTATAAATTCTACTTATTGTGTTTGAATCTTGTAATTTTTTTTACAATAAAGGTTGCAGATGACATCTTAAAACTATGGTTTTTTTAAATTTTTAAATTTTATTTTAATGTTACTTGTCATTTGGATTTCATTTTTTTTTATTCTCATGCATGTCACAGGAAAGGCCACTGTCATTTTGTTGGATTTCAGCAGCATGATCTACCTCCAGCTAAGATAAAAAAATATCTCATGCTGATGACCAAGTTGTCAGACTTCCAACAAAACCTTAGGAAGGTGCAATTTCAAATCGACCCCTTGTTGCTCTTTCTGCTGGATCTAGAAGAAATTATCCAGAGGATGCATCTTTTGAACAGTGTGTGGTTGACCTCTCTGTTGTGAGTACTCTTCACATAATTCCTCTTGTCTCCTCTCTTTTGCATCTAGGGTTCTGGTGTGTTTATCAAGGCTTGAGCATAGAAAATTGAGATTGTTGAGCTTGGTCTTAGGTAAGTTTAAGTATGTGTCAATTTTTCTAAGCTCAGGCTCGCTGCTAAATCTTATATTTCTGCTTGTGCATTCCAAATATAAAACTAATGTTATGGAAATTGTGAACTTGAGAATGTTGTGGGATGGGCTCAATTTTTGGTTGGTCTGTTAGTTGTGCTTGCTTTTTGAACCCTTTTCTGTGTACATGTGTGTATGGACCAAAAATTTCATTGTTTTTACTTGGGGAAATGGCTTAATAATAACACATCTAAACTAATATTTTTGATTGAAATTGGGAATGGTTGGTGGACTGAAGGGCTGGCGAAGAATAAGATTAAAGCATTGATGGGAAACTCTGCTGGACTGAAGGTTGGTAGTTTCTCTTGCATGTGCCAGGACACTTCCATCATCCTTGGAACTATCTGAAGTCTAAAGCTCTAGTAAGAAGTCAGAATTTATGTGTCTGACTATTCTACTTGAGGCTATACGTAGTGATTGCGAAAGATCTGAAGGAGGGCGATGGTTGAGAGATCGAGTCTTCAATAATGGAAATTGATCTCATTTCTCTCTCGATATTAACTTTTAAATCCATTCAATCAGAGGAATTAAATTCTAAGTGAAAGCTCTTCAAAAGACCACATTGATCATAATTAGGTTTGGATATTTGCTCTTCAATTGCACTGTTTTTGCATTTTGTTGGTTATTTTGTTTTCTATTATTTTGAGCTGCAGCTTCTAAATCAGAATACAATACAGTACATTTATATTGATTTAATGATGCTTTGAAATAAATTTCCATCAATTCTGCTTCAACTTTGGTTAAGCGTCAAGGGTTGTGTTAAATTCTTGGTTTGGTGATTGGTCATGATTGTGTTATATGATTATACTTGCTGATCATGGTCTGTTAAACCTATTATCTTTAGTGGGTAATTGGCGTTCTTCGTTTGGCGAAGTCTTTTCAACTTCCTTGTGGATTGTTTTGTTAATTTGCTGTGTTGTAGTGTGTAGTGGGATGTATTGTATTGGATTGGATTAAAGCTGCCACAATTAAACCCGAAGCCTCTAATTTTCTTTGAAACCCTTTCTTGAACTAACCTTCTTGCATTGCAGATCATTTCGGTACATAATTGCCTTAACCTATTGATATTTTGCTTGTATGTAATAAATTGTGCAAGTGCATAATTCGAAATACTTGCCGATGCCTTAGATAATACTTGTAATTCAGCTGTGATAACYTTGAACTCAACCTTTACTAAATTGCTCTATTCTGTTTCATTTTGTTTATAGARAATGTTGATCTTGGAACTGCTTGTGGGAAGTACTACAGGGTGTGCTGCCTCAGCATTATCGACCCAGGTGACTTAGATATCATTAAGACCATGCCAGGCGACCATTAAATATGAAGTCTTTAAGAACAATTTAAATTGCTTCCTTGCAGAAAGTTTTGAGATTGTCACTAGTTATAGGAACCTTCTTATATTTCTGTTTTTTGAATGTGTTTCATTGTCGACATATTTAGTGGTTTGATCACTCAAATGGGTTGACTTCTATGATGAGTTATTGTAATATTGTTTAAACTTTTAGGTGCCAATCGAATGCCTATTTTCTTATGCTCTTGTGATAGATATTGATGTTACCATATTGGTATCATAAGTTTATCAATGTCAATTGGGTTCTTATGTGTTAGTAATTCAGTATCATACAAAAAAACTCTAAACACCTCCAAGATACTCCGTAGATATCTAATAGGAAGTATCTAACTTGGAGTGCGACCCACCAAAGCAAAGAAAGTACATTCTTACCCTTTCTCCTCCATCTATAGTTTCCCTCCATTTATTTGGTGTGAAAAAGTAATTAGCAACCGAAAATTCGGTRGCTAATAGCGACCGACAATACAGTCGATCGCTATCAGCGACCGAATTTTCGGTCGCTAATTACTTTTTCCCTCCAAATAAATTGAGAGAAATTAAAATTAGTGACAGAAAATTCGGTCGCTAATAACGACCGACTGCACTATCGGTTGCTATTAGCAACTGAATTTTCGATCGCTAATTTTTTTCCCCGTCAATTTTTCCTCCAATTTGTTAGTCAAAAATCGATAGCTAATTCGGTCGCTAATCAGTCAGCGATCGATTTTTGGTCACTAAAATTTTTTAGCGACGAGGAAAAGGCGACTGACATTAGCGARCGATTTTCGMTCGCTAATGTCGGTTGCCCGAGCATCTTTTTCTTGTTGTGATAGCTACATTAGAAAGCACTTTTATGTCAATATGAGAAACAATATTAGTATCAATATCAACCACATTACAATTCAACTCATATTGTTCTTACTCTAAAAGAAATTTAGAATCAATTTCACAAGCATTTATTCTCTTTTCAGGAAAAATTATATTTTCTTTATCGATTTCATCTTGTATCCTATTTCTGAAAATTACCCAATCATTAGTTTCATGCGTGAAGGCATCATGCCATTTGCAGTAAACTTTTCCTTTTAATTCATTAGGATCTATTTCCTTATGTCTACCCACTAGTTTAATCTTCTTGAACTTCAAGAGCCAAACAAAGATTTTATCACATTTTTTAATGTCAAATGTGTATTCTCTTCTTTGATCAGACTTGAAGTCCTTCTTCAGAGAAGAATTTTTGTTCACTAATTAGGGACATTTAAATGGTGTACCCTAAATAATTTTTGCCCTCGCCACATCCATTTGACCCCATCCTTATCCTGACTCTCTTCTCTACAATTAGCATAGTTGGCGTAATACTTATGTTTGCTTTTAGATTCTTCAGCCAGACACCTTTCATACGCCACCACCTCACTAGCTAGAGCCACGAAGTTAGGGAAATGTTATCCTTCAAATTTCTTTCTAAAAGGAGATTACAACCTTTTCTGGACTATAGAAACGAACTCGGAGTCGGGTAGGTAAAGATGACATCTGATCTTGGCTCTCTTAAACCTGGCGATGTAATCCTCAACAGGTTCCCCCTTTTTCTTGGTGACTCTAGCTAGAAAAGGTAGTTGAATGGGAGGCACCACAATAGGTGGTGCTTTCACTACCTCTTCCTCCTTTTTAGCTTCCTTGTCTGCTTCTTCATTTGCTGGTTTGTCAGCATCTACAGTAGCTTCCTTCGATGCACTGTCAGGGCCATCATCACTTGCGGGCATGGGTGGACCTACATAGCTAGTGCCACTGCGAAGGGTGATCGCATTGACATTATCCTTTGGCTGATGTGGTTGCGAAGGAAGGGCACCCTACTGTCTCTATGCGTTTGATGCAACCAATTGCGTCATCTACGTGTCCAACTACTTATTGTGAGTGACTAGAGATTGAATGTCACGTTGGACTTGCATCTTATCCTTTTGCATATGAAGCATCATGCTTTTCAGCTCGGCGATGACTAAATCAATTGCTGGGGCCTGCGGTGACTGCTGGTGGTTGTATGGCTGATTGTACTGCGGCTTCTGATAAGGGGGCTGATACTACTGTTGCTGCTGTGAAACTAGTTGAGGATTCAACACATTGTTACTCTTGTATGAATGATATGGATGGTTTCTCATGCATTCATTGTAAGTGTTAGAGTACGGATTGTTGTGACGATTTTGTAATGCGCACACTTGCTCCATTGGAGACTGACACCCTGAGCTAGATGTCCCATCGCCCCACAGTTATCACAGTACATCTCACTCGGCCCTGAAATAGRTGCAATTGAAGCCGACCGATTCATATGAATGCCATCTAATTTCTAATTAATGTCTGAAATCTGGGCCGCCAATAGAGTAATTTGATCTACCTCATGTTTGCCACTCTTCTTCATTGCACTTCGAGGATTGCCATATTGAGCATTATGATTGGCCATTTCCTCAATCAGCTTCCATCTAGCATTGACTGTCTGACTCATAAACCTTTCGTTTGCTGCTGAATCGAGAATAATACAAGATTTACTGTTCAAATCGTTATAGAAGATCTGAACCKAGAGTCATTTCTCTAATCCATGATGAGGACAGACACGATGTAGCTCCTTGTAGCGTTCCCATGCCTCATGCAAAGWCTCATCAAAATCCTGCTTGAAGTTAGTGATTTGACTCCTCATTTGTGCAGTCTTCTCTAGAGGATAGTACTTCTTAAAGAACGCAAGAGAGAATGCATCCCATGTCGCATAAGAGGCAGGATCAAGATTGTTCAACCATAATCGAGCTCTGTCTCGCAGTGAAAAAGGGAACAACATAACACGGAGCTGGTTCACTATAGCAGTAATTACCGATAATTCGGCATCAACAATTCACAACAAGGCACAATCAAAATAGGGTCAAAGTTCTCTCGAATCAATTGAACCATAGAACTACTCCTAATCGTATCTCTCGACCTAGGATAGTCTCGTTCTACCTATTGACGMTGATCTTGTGCTAAGTTTCAATCGCTAGATCTAGAGACTCGTGACTAATCAAATTAAGCAATTAAGTCGGGCCCTACGAAATTGATTAACATAAAGAACAATCTAATAGGAAATTGATTAATTGCCAAGTCAAGAATCAAATCAAGCTAAATACATGCTAATCATAAAGCTATAGATCCCCTATCGCCCTAGAAATTGAACTACTCACTCATATTGAAAGTAAACATGATAATTGCGATTGGGGAAAACATAACGAAAAGCATAAACAAATTAAAAGCAATACTAGAAAAGAATAGAGGATAAATAATTACCAAAAGAGTAAAGGAAATTTATGAACGATTAAACTTTATTGAATTCCAATGGTGAATGATAAAACTAGGGTTCTTCCTTTCGACAATACGTAATTGAGATTTGAATTGATAATCTAATAATAATAAAAGTGATTTACAAAATTAGGATTTCTCCTCTCAAATACTCTTGTTTTTATGACTTAAATGAGCTGCAAATTTACAATAATGCCCTCACAGTTAAAGCCAAACAAAGCAGAAAACAACCGGCCAAAAACCGATCTCAAACCGATCGATTTGAGTGAACCGATCGGTTTGAAGTGTTGAATCGATCGGTTTTCTCTCCCAAACGATCAATTTAAGCTATCTCCTCTTGCTTAGCATCTTTCCGCTTAATCCAAGCCTCGTGCTACTCCCGTGATGCTCTATAGTGCCTTCAATCATCCCAAAATCGATCCAAAAGCTATGAATAGATCCTGAAACTAATAAAAACACTAAATACATAATATTAGTCACAAAAAGGCCTGAAGGAGGCCAAAACCAACCAAAAGGACAAGAGAATGAGGGGGATAAACCATATAATAATACAATACATCAATGAGCGACAGGATATGTACTTTGAAGAATAGGTCCATTAGTTACGGTTTTAAAACCGCCACTAGTGGGCACTCGTGGGGAATACCCCTCTAGTTGCATAACCGTTTGCCCCCAAACCAAAGGTTGTTCTTGTGGGTGGAACGGTTCCCATTGACGATGTTAAGGAGATAGAATTAGAAGTCAAAGGTACAGAAGAAGGTCCAAGATCACCATGGCTATCTATAGCCTGACTCATAGCCTAACCTTGGGCTTGCTTCACTCCCTTGGCTCCTGTTCCCTTCATTGGCATCTCGGAGAGGGATACTCCTTGATACCGTCTAAAGAGTCGGAGGGACGTTAYTTCCTCTCATAATGCTTGTTCTAGGATAACCCAAGGGTGGTTCCTCCCTAGGATTTTTGACAGTTATTCGTGAACCTCTGGCGGTTAACAAATTCATCAACTGCTCATTCAGTTGAGTTGATTATGTWTCTCCACTAAAGGTTCCAACCGAATAACTACCTCAGCAGAAATCGTCTTAGATAACGACACGTTAGTAGCATTCAACATCTCATTGATATCTAATATAATCCTATCCACCTGTCTAGTAACCGCTTGCTGTGAGTGGGAGCCAAAGTTTTGAAACTCGGCAGTTATCACCCTAGCAGTTTCATGTACCATACCTCGGTGGAGATTCTTGAACTATTCCCTTTGATTCTCCTTCATATCTTCCAAAAGGCTTGTAACAATATCCACGTATTGCGTGTATATTGAATTAAGCAAACCTTTGGCTGAGGATGATTAATCTTCCCCCTGTTTAGGTGCAACCCGTCCAGTCTTTGCGTTTGAGACTCGGTTTGCACAGGACGAGCAAGATCTTCAACAAATTGTTGTTGCAGAACAGTTTCTAAATTATCAAGATCTTCGAGTGGGTTTTCAAGATTTTGATCGAATGAGTTACCATCCTCTTAATTGCCTGACCTTCGTGTAGATCTCTTAGGGGCCATGGTTGAGAAGCAATTATGATTTTGCAAACTTCTCTCCCACTGTGGTCTTCAAAAAAACCTATCGAGGTGATTTTGCACTTAACCAACAAGTCAACCGCCCAATATTGTTCTTAGTTCGGTAGGGGGTGCCCATCTGGTTACTTATTATATTGATAACCTCGCTAACGTAAAATGGCTCATAATCGATCAGAGTTCATCAAGAAGATGGAACATAAGGAGAACAACTTGTTGTGGAACAAAGCTGTAATGTAAAACAAAAAATAATGAAAAGAGACAAGTGCCATCCATTATAAAGGGATAAGTATCAAACTACCATTGTATTACAAGGAAGGATGATCACCTCCATGATTCCACACAAAAGGATGAAAATCGAACAATGTACTGATCCATGATAAGATGAACTACGCTACGCTAGACTAATCTAGGCTACGCTAACTTAAACTAACTTGGCTTCTGAGCCAAGTGTGGCTAAAGGAAACTAAATGTGAAAAAGAGATAGATTGATGTTGTTGTTGTTGTTGTTGTTGTTCTGGTTATTCATTTCTATACCGTTGCATCTATTTATAGGCCACCAAGGGTGTAGATCATGGGTGAAAGTTACTTCATTTGACGGATTCTTGCCGCTTCTTTTCATATTTCCAACATTCATAATTTCCCTCCAAGTCCTGCTGTCGCCTGATCTTCATGGGCCTGATTTTGGGCTATCTCCTGTTGGGCCATCCTTACCACAATTTCCTTCTAACGCTAACGATGCATCGTTAGACTGAAGCTATATTAATAATGTCGTGTATCTCCTGTCTTCTCCTTCTGCCTTATTCGTCGCTAGTTACTGACAACTGGTCAAACTCTCCTAATTAAGTCAACAAAGTGAACTATATATTTTTAATCTGTAACAACGAGTCATGGAAGATTTATGTACACAAAATACGAGAATAAAAGAGATGCGTGTTTATGAGGAAATTTGATTTCCTCTGGTCAAAATATTATTGTATTAATTCTATTCAACCTCACAGTTATACAAACCCTCAATTAATTTGTCTCAAATCAATCTGGGAAAAGTTTACCCTAAACCCTGTATTTATAAGCTAATACAAATTTAATCTAGAATCTCACATCTCTAAAGATATTTTGCTTGCTTCCCAAACCAAAGATATATTATGAAGATTACATACCAAAAACCTATACTTGCCCTCCAAATACAATGATATTAGGATAATATCCTAACCATAATTATATCTAATTCCCTAATTGTGACCTCTTATAATTTGGAAATTAAATAACATAAACTAGAAAATACTTGATCAGAAAGTCCAAACAAATCGAAGTAATACTTCGACTATTCCCATCAAACAATATTAAGCTTTTTCTTTAACAATAATCCTCCCCTTAAGCTCAAATTGTTGTTGTAGCATGTGCCCTTGTCGAGCCTACGTCGATTTTGAATAGTGGGCTTGAGCCACAGATCCCGAACGTGGGTGCGTTAGGGGGTGTTATCGATAGTGCGGATCACCATTGTGCCTATATAGGTTAATCATGGATGCTCGAAACATTGGTGCCAATCTAATGGTCCCATCGTTTTGTCTACTAAACAGAGTGTGGGTACAGGGACATGGTACGGATAAGATCTTTGACCAAATTCGCCCGCATGTAGCGGCCTCTACTCGATCTCATTGTCATTTCATAAATCATAATTATTGAATTCAAAGAGCCTATCTATTTGACCTTAAAAAGCGCAGTAAAATTATTACAAGAGTTGATTTCAATTATGTATACATCGTTACCTATCCTAAGGATTGTGACCACTTCGAATTAATCAAATTAATATGGTGCCTAAAATCCGTTCATCCATAATTAATCTGAATGTAATGTAATTCAAGCAAATTCAGGTCATGATTAAGCAATCGAAAGAGTCATATGCACAAAGATCGAGAATAATACATATAGAAATAAAAACTCAAATATATACAAATCATCTTACCTTGTATCGCTATCAATACAAAAGAAAAAAAAAAGATTAGTGCATCAAAAGCTTTGCTTCCAATTGATCTTAATCGCTTATCACAACAAAGGAAATCTTTAGCATTGACAATTATAATTAAAACGATTGCGATAAGTCGAAAACGATTGAAAATGAATGAATCTACATGATTGAAAACCAAAAGCAAAAAGACATTCGATGAATTATATTAATCGAAATTAATGACATGAGAAGAGAGAGAGTATGATTAAATAGCCTTAAAATTTGTACCTAAATTCGCAAAGATACGACTTCGAAAGTTGCGACGAATTCGAGGGACTTTCGATTTTAAGAGAGGTTTCTCTTTGTGGATTAAATTTTAATGAGAGAGAGAATTTTGAGAGCTTTGAATTGCACTTCATATGATGATTTTCGTTGATGTCCGATTAAGTATCGAGAGTATGTCTCAACAAAATAAACTGGTTCGGGCAATCGACATTAGCGACCGATTTTTGGTCGCTAACGTCAGTTGGCTTCACCCTTGTTGCTAAATTTTTACCAACCGAATTTGTGACRGATTTTTGAATAGGAAAAGAGACGGGAAAATGGAGGGAAATAAAAATTTGCGACCYATTTTCGATCACTCATAGCGACTGAAATAGAGTTGGTCACTATTAGCGACCGTTTGTAAAAATCCAATTAGCGACCGATTTTCGGTCGCTAATAGCGTCCAACTCTATTTCGGTCGCTAATTTGTATTTGACCTCCAAAGAATTAAAGGGAAATAAAAATAAATATTAACAAAAAAAGAATAAATATACAAAAATTAATTTTTATATTAGATATAAACAAGTCGTAATACACGCATGATTAACTCAATATAGTTTCTAAAATTTTTAAGTGAAAATGTAACAAATAACAAACTACGATAAAATAAATCCAAATCTAACTAAGAACTGCTACGATGCTACAAAGGCTCCAGAACCGCCAGAACCGTTTGTGCGATCGTCGGGGAAGCGTCTAGGAAAGTGAGGCAGATCCCCGAACTGCCTCATGAAAGCGTCCATCAGTGCCTTCATCTGCTCCATGTACGCATCCCGCTGCTTTAGRTTCTCCGCTAGACGGCGTTGCTCCTCGTCCCACTCGCTTAGCTTCTCCATTAGACGATGATGCTCCTTATCCCGCTGGCGGTCTCTCTCTGCTAACTCCGCCCTAGTTCGCACCAATTCCTCAAACATTTGTGTAACCTAAGCTGAAACCTAGGGTGAATAGCCTGATCTGCCGTGCCGACGCGAGCTTTTCTCATAATAGAGAGAAGCACCATCTCTGTCGAACCCATGAACATCACCCTTCCGATACCCACCAATCGTCTCAAGGAAGATTTCGTCGGGATCCGACGGTGAGTCACTAGCCTGAGACTCAGAAAGGTTCTAAGTATACTTTTACTACAAATTATGGAGTTAGTTGAAACAATTCTAAATAAAAACAAAACGACATTCATGACATGCAAATTTTTTGGGCGTTTTTAGGGGTTTTCGCGCCTAACTACTACAAACTCAACCTGTTACAAGTTTTTTAAGCTCGATGATGTCATATTTGATGCACTTAAGCTTTTTAGGTCTTGATTGGACACATTAAGACACGACAAGTCCACTTTGGGGCGTGAAAGGGCCATTTTAGGCCATTTTAGGGGGGCTTCGCGCCTAACTTCTACAAACTCAACCTATTACAAGTTTTTAAAGCTCTATCATGTCATATTTTATTCACTTAAGCTTTCTAGGTCTTGATTGGACACGTTTAGACACGACAAGTTCACTTTGAGACGTGAAAGGGCTATTTTGGGCGTTTTTAGGGGTTTTCGTGCCTAAATTCTACAAACTCAACCTATTACAAGTTTTTTAAGCTCGATCATGACGTATTTTATTCAATTAAGCTTTCTAGGTATTGATTGGACACGTTTAGACACGAAAAATTCACTTTGAGGTGTGAAAGGGCCACTTTGGGCATTTTTAGGGGTTTTCGTGCCTAACTTCTACAAACTCAACGTATTACAAGTTTTTTAAGCTCGATCATGTCATATTTTATTCACTTAAGATTTTTAGGTCTTGATTGCAAATGTTTAAACACGACTAGTTCACTTTGGGGCGTGAAATGGCCCTTTTAGGTGTTTTAGGGGGTTTTCGCGCCTATACAAACACAACCTATTACACGGTTTTAAAGCTTGTTCATGTCATATTTTACTCACTTAAGCTTTTTAGGGCTTGATTGATTGGACAAGTTTAGACAGACAAGTTCACTTTGGGGCGTGTACGGGCCATTTTGTGCCATTTTAGGGGGTTTTCGCGCCTAACTTCTACAAACTCAACCTATTACAAAATTTTAAAACTCGATCATGTCATATTTTATTCACTTAAGCTTTCTAGGTCTTGATTGGACACGTTTAGACACGACAAGTCCACTTTGGGGCGTGAAAGGGCCATTTTGGGCCATTTTAGAGGGTTTTCGCGCCTAACTTCTACAAACTCAACTTATTACACGATTTTATAGCTCGTTCATGTCATATTTTATTCACTTAATCTTTCTAGGTCTTCATTGGACACGTTTAGACACGACAAGTTGACTTTGGGGCGTGAAAGGACCATTTTGGGCCATTTTAGGGGGTTTTCGCGCGTAACTTATACAAACTCAACCTATTACAAGTTTTTAAAGCTCGATCATGTCYTATTGTATTCACTTAAGCTTTCTAGGTCTTGATTGGACACGTTTAGACACGACAAGTCCACTTTGGGGCGTGAAAGGGCCATTTTTGGGGGTTTTCGCGCCTAACTTCTACAAACTCAACTTATTACACTATTTTAAAGCTCGTTCATGTCATATTTTATTCACTTAAGCTTTCTAGGTCTCGATTGGACACGTTTAGACACGACAAGTTCACTTCGGGTCGTGAAAGGGCCATTTTGGGCCATTTTAGGGGGTTTTTGCGCCTAACTTCTATAAACTTAACTTATTATTCACTTAGTCATATAAAAGCAATCTTATTCGTACTCATCGGCTTATAAGCCAGAATTCCGCCCTAAACATAAAATACGAAGTAAACAAAAGCAATCCTATTCGTACTCATCAGCTTATAAGCCGAAATTCCGCCCTAATCATCAAATGCAAGTCATAGAAAAGTAATCCTATTCGTACTCATTGGCTTATAAGCCGGAATTCTGCCCTAAACATCAAATGCAAAAGCAATCCTATTTGTACTCATTGGCTTATAATCTAGAATTCCGCCCTAAAAATTAAATACGAAGTAAACAAAGAAGAAAGCATTACCATCACTTCTTTGGCCTTTTTGCTAACCGGTTGCGGTTCCTTCCCCCGTTGCTTCTTGAAGTGAGTGTCAAGGTAGAGTTCTGCAGCATCATCCTTCTTCCCTTCTTTCACCTCCTTAACCAACACAAAAAATTGTTTCATATGTTAGATGATATAAAAAGATTTTAACGAATGAGTATTTACAATACTTAAATGAAAGATTAAACTAACCAATTGCTTAGCTCGATGAATAGTTGAGACGGATCCCTGACAGTGCGATGGAGGGTCGTGGTCACTAGCGTTGCCACTTCTCTTGTTTGCCTTGGCTTGGGTCGACTTTTTCTTGGCATTTGGGTGTTTGAGCCTGTTCTTCATTTTTTGGAGTAAGTCATCTCCAAGCCATATGGGCGCGTTAGTCTTCTTAACTAGGCGGTAGAATGTGTCTCTGAGACGGAGAGCAACCTTTTCTTCATACGTCTTATTCATCGAGCCCTCCAACTCGGGCCTCCATGTATGCATTCTCTGCATTAGACTAAAGACAATGAAATATGTTAACATATTAGATTATATTTTTAAAAAACCATTGTTTTTTTTTTTGAAAAAAAAGTAAAAAGTTCTTCATCCTCACCTTCCATATGCTCCACCAATGATCCTTCGTGTCCTTATCGACCTCACTATAGTTCCTCCAAGGCTGTCGAAAGTAGGTCTTCATTACGGACGATATGGATCGAACAACATCTTGGTTGTGAAACCTTGCACACAAAACATAAATAGATTAAAATAGATATGAATACAACTTAATTCAAATAGTCAAAACATTAATAAATTAAATAACTTTAAAACTCACCATAGGCCACTCGGGTCCAATTCTCGAACAGGAGGGGTGGTAGACGTAGAAGCCTTGCCCGCACAAGAATCTGCATCGGGAGCACGGGTAGGCTCAGTCGGAGTAGTCTAGGACGGAGTATACTGAGCCGGAGTAGACTGAGATACATGAATAGGTTGAGACAGAGAAGTCGGAGGACGGATGGGACGATGCTGACCCGTAGAKTGAGGCACATGAATAAGCTAAGACAGAGAAGTCAAAGGACGGATGGGAAGATACTGACTTGTAGACTAAGGCAACGTAGATTGAGGCAACGTACATTGAGGCACCGTAAAATGAGGCACCGTAGACTGAGGCACCATAGAATGAGGCGCAAATGATGGAGCCCGAAAGGATGGAGCCTGGATTGATGGAGCTTGGAAAGATGGAGGCTGCAAAGATGCCGCCCCAAAATCGAGGTGATGAGCTGCAGCGTTTTCCACCGGACAAGGAGAAGAAAATGAAGGTGAAACCACCGGTCGTCTCCTAAACAAATCGACACGACAACTGAGGTCTCCAAGACGCAGGGCCTCCATGGAGTCAGTAGGACGCATTGTTGGAGGCAGTGTCGACAAAGGCTGAGGCTGGGTCTGAGCCGGAGCTGAAGAATGGGCCGAAGAATGATGCAATTGGTCAGACTGGTCGGACTGCTCATTGCCTTTCGAACCACGTCGAAGTTTTGGTACCATGTTCCTGCATAAAGTAGTAAAATATTCGCACGGTTAATATTAATCATATATCCAAAACTAAACACTCAGAGTTAATATATTTAAGAAGCTCAAGAGGAGAAATTCAATAAACTTACATTACTACAATTATTACAATAACCTTGTTTTTGGTTTRGAATTGACATTAAATTGCGGTACACTTAAATTAAATATACATTAAATCCTAATGAACCAAACCGAGGTCATCAACATCCTCGTCGTCATCATCAACCATGTCTTCACTCCCATCACTGCTAAGCTCCTCAACACTATCACCGTCGTCTTCAGCTAGACTTGGAATGACCTCATCTTCATCATCATCACCCTCGATGACCTCATAGTCTGGTATCTCATCTGGAGAACATAGACATACGGGGACAAGGGATTTTTCCTCTTGCAGAACATCTGATTCCATCGATGCATCAACTTCTGACCTAGCTTTTGTTTTGAACACAGCCCACCACTACACTTTGTCCCTCTTAAGTCTAGGATAAGGTGCATAATGCACTTGAGTGGCTTGATATGACACAATGATGGGGTCGTACCATGGGAGTCTCCTAGTGTGATTGACTTCTACAAGTCTATATTTCTCATGAACATTCATGCCCTTGTCACAATCAAACCAATTGCAGTTGAACTATATCGTCTTGTATTCTACGTCATTCCCGTGGTAAGACAATTGTATGACCTCTTTCAAAGTACCAAAATAGTCAACCCCTCCTTGACTCTCAACACACACACACCATAATTCATGGTTGACTTATTCCTACCATAGCTTTGCATGTGGAAATTGTACCCATTGACGTAGAATTGATTCCAAGTTGTCACTTATTTTGAGGGGCCCATCGCAACAGCTTGTGTGACATCATTGGGAGACTGTGTCCGAAACWCCTAGATTTGTTGAGTGTGTCAGTAAATAAAATTAAGGTATGTAATTAAAAAAGTGGGGAATGTAGGTATTAGGACTCACTTGTGTCTTTGACCATGCCGAGTATTGGGATTCGCATTGGATTCAGACATCATCTCTCTTTATGTGAGAATTTGACTGCAATATGTGATCTTCAAATTTCCTATTATAGTGCGCAAGTTCAATGTTCAMTAAGCTAAGTCGACATGCAATATGCTGTTGTAATCTAAGATAGTTAAACTAAGAAAATTGCCTTTCATAATCACTTAGTATGCCATAATTCGCGAGGATGTACATATGGGCTCGTTCGTACTCCCTCTCTGTCAACCAACGTTTACTACCACTCGTACCTGGTCGACCACAATCCTCCCTAAACAATTCTGGGACATTGACACCATGTCGGCTTTCCACATCAGGGTACGCATTTCTACCCAAGTCCCTCGATTTTGTATCAACCCTTGACTGAAAATACTGTGAGCAGAATTTGGATACCTCCTCAGCCAGGTATGCATTGCATATAGAACCTTCAACCCTTTTCTTGTTCCCCACTTTACGTTTCAAGTGGTTAAGGAACCTGTGAGTAAAGGACACATGAGGAATGTAGATGTCACTTCATAAGAAATAATTAACGGGGTATAAATGATAAACAATAACTCACCGTTCGAATGGGTACATCCATCTGTATTGAATGGGACCCCCAATATATGCTTCGTGTGGCAAGTGTACCGGCAAGTGCTTCATGGAGTTAAAGAATGCCGACGGAAATTTTTTTTCTAACTTGCATAAGATCTCAGCAATGTTGTTTTGTAGGCGCTCTATCTCACTCAACGTGATAGTGGGAGCACACAAGTCACGGAAGAATTGGCTAATTTCGGTTATTGCCTTCCAAATATGAAGGGGAAGCAACTCTCTTAGGAAAAAAAGGCAACAACCGCTCCATAAATACATGACAATCGTGACTCTTCATTCCATGAAGCCTATTTTTTTATCAACACACCAACTCAAGTTCGAAGCATACCCGTCAGGAAACCTCAATTCTCGGATCCATTCACATAACACCTTCTTCTYCTCCTTGTCAAGTYCGAAAGGTGCCTTAGGCATRAACTCATTACCCTTACCATCATCAATGAGCTCTAACTCTTGGCGCCTACCAAAACGCTTCATGTCTTTTCTCGCACTCACAGTGTTTGATGTTTCGTCTTTCACGTCCATGATGGTGTTGATGAGCTGCTAGAAGAAGTTCTTCTCAATATGCATGACTTCTAACTTGTGCCGAAGTAGTAAATCCTTCCGATACCGTAGGTACCACAATCAAGATTGCTTATCCCGTCCCATATTTTTCTTCTTCAATTGCTTCAAAGCATCAGGACCATCTGTTACTCTCGGTAAGTCCTTCACAATCTCCCACAGTTCCTCACCTGACATGATATGAGGCGCCGACTCATTTTCTACTCTGTTCTTAAAGAAAGCTGTCTTATTCTTTCGAAAAGGGTGCTCGAAATCTAAAAACTGACGATGGCAATCAAACCATGATACTTTTCCACCATGTGTTAACAAAAAGGCCTTACTTTTCTCCATGTAATATGGACACGCCTTAAAGCCAAACGGGCTCCAACCTAACAACATACCATATGCTTGAAAGTCACTGATAGTCCACAARGCGGCTTCACGAAAATTGAAATTTTGCTTCTTTGAGATGTCATAACTCAAGGACCCATCTAACCACAGCTGCTTCAGCTCATCAATCAAAGGTTGCATGTAGACATCCAAGTTGTTTTCGGATTTTTGGGCCCGGYWATAAGCAAGGAAAGGAAAATTAAAGTTTTTTTCATGCACATGTCCGGTGACATGTTGTAAGTTGTAGTGAGAATAAGCCAACAAGAGTATTTCTTTTCAAACTTCCCTAAAACCGTAAAAACATTCGTTCATAACCCAAGTCTAACATTTCGAGGCTCGGAAGCAAAGTCTGTAAAGGTCGTGTCGAAGTGCTTCCAAGCTTTGCTGTCACTTGGATGAGCCATGTTCCCTTGCCCTCGACGATGTTCATATTGCCATGCCATCGACTCAGCAATGTTTTTGGTGGCAAACATCCTTTGCAATCGTGGTGTTATTGGGAAGTACACCAGAAAGCTTGCGGGAACCAAACTGCCATTCGAAGTATTCTTGTACCGATTCGAGCCGCAATGACGACTCTTATCAACCTTGGCATCGTCCTTCCAATACAGCACACATCCATTAGGGCATCAGTGTATCTTCTCGTGAGGAAGCTCTAATCCCTTGAGTACCTTCTTTGTGTCATAGTAGGTGTTACACTTAGTTTTTTGGGTCGTTGGGAGTCCATCACTCAACAATGACCCAAAACCATCTACGCACATGTGTGGCAAGTTGTACTCGGACTTCAAATTGATCATTCTAGAATCCATCTCCAACTCCGAGATGTTGCTCCCATCATACAACGGTTACTCGGCTGCCTTAAGCATCTCGAAGAACATCTTGGCTTCCGCATTTTTGTTCTTCTTCGGTCGAACCTGCCTCCTCAAGAAGTGATTGGTCCACGTTGTTCCCAAAGGCATCGACAACCATTTCCTGGTAAGGATTCAGCTCAGTAGGAGACGACGTGGACCCTATACCCGCCRTTTCTCCGTGACATAACCATTCATAGTAATGATCCATGAACCCCTTCCTATACAAATGTACCTCTAACTCCGGCGCATCCAAAAACATCAAGATTTTACACCTAGCACATGGACATCTTATTTTGTCCCCGCGATTGAGCTCGGGGTGCTGCTGAGCGAAGGCAACAAACTCATTCACCCCTTCTACGAACTCATTCCAAAGTATGCGGTTTTGATGGCATCTATTGTACATCCACTCACGCTACTTCATTTTCATTTCGATTAAGCCTATTCTAAGCCAATAAAAAAATCAGTGTTAAGCATTCAAACAACCTTCAATGTTTTCACTCCTATCTTATTTTAGCCTTTCGTAATTCTTCTTTAAGCCTTTTCATGTGATACACGTGTATATATATATTTAATTGATTTTTTTTAGCTTCGCTTGCTCGATTTTCAACCAACATTCACATTTTGTGATTTCAAACGACATTAAAGTGATAATCAAACCTACAGGGAACGAGTTTGTGAAGTTTTAGACGTCCTAAGGTTGTTTTGGGAACGAAAATGGCTGAAAATTGGCGATTTTCGCCCTTAAAGAGTTTACTTGCTGAAACAATCATATTTCGTTATTTCAAACCATAATCAAGTTTATTTTCATTATTGAAAGCTACGGGTAACGAGTTTTTTAAGTTTTAATTAAAGGTATATAGCATTTAAATAAATGTGACTCAAAATAATTTTTCAAAAGAAACTAACATAATTCAAGACATATACGATTTCAATCATATTTCGTTATTTCAAAGGCCTATACTAACTCATCATTCGTAATAACTCAAAAGGCTTTATACGATTTCAAAGTGAATTGTGAATGCAATGTTGGGTCCTTGGGTCCTTATCACTCCAACCTAACCAAGTTCACAATTCAAGCTCAGAAATTCAGTTAATAATACAAAGCTCAGGCTCAAAACTCAACTCAATTTGCAGTGCAAAATATTCATAAAATATTCATTTGCATTTATAAATTTATAATTAAATCATATCTTTCTTCACAAAAGTACATAAGTATTTTTCTTTTAATCTTCTTTACTTCAATTTATATTCTGTTTGGACTACCTTTATTTCACATTGATTGTGCCTACTTTTATAGCATACAATTTTTTTGACGTTGCTGTGGAGAGTAATTGTTGTAGGAAAGTTAGTTGATTAGGAATGTCATCATTATCATGTACCTGTCTTTATTTGGGTATTAGCATTCGTTTGTCATGATCGTTTCTACTAAGCAACATCAACTCAAATTGGGGCCAAATTTGCATGATTAAAACAATGAATTTAAACTGAGAAACAAACTTAATTCAAGGTTGAATAAATTACCTTAGGTAGTGTGAATTACAACTCCCAAACACCCTAAAATCAAGTTAGGAAATCAAAAAAAATCCGTAGCTTTCACGAACGCGAATTAAATCTCACTTGTTGGTGTGAGATTTCAGCCAAAAATAGGCCCTAACAGCAGCAACAAACAATGGACTTCAAATTCGTCCCAAAATCTACCCAAAAAATTAGATTTTCGAGCTAATTTAACCCGACAAAACCCCAATTCTGATTTTTTACACACAAAAAAACATTTGAATAAACCCTAAATTAAGTGATTGCAGAAAATTTTAAAAAATAAGATAAAGGATGAAAATAGTACCAGAAACTGAAACCCTAACAACACTAGGGGAGAGCAAACGGAAACCCTAACAAAATTGGGGGAAAAAGAAACCAGAGGGGGGAACATCGTGAGTGGCGGCGGCAGAGGGGGGAGCGTCGTGAGGGGCGGCGGTGAAAGAGGGAGAAAGAACGAAAGGGAAAATGAAAGGGAGAAAGAAACGAGCGAGGGGAAGAGAGTGTCGTGAGTGCGGCGACGAAGGTAGTGGAGGCGGCGACGGACAAGGCTGGCTGGAGGGTGTCTCTGCCGGTTAAAGTGAGGGATGAGTGMTTGAGAGTGAGGGAGATCGAAGAGACAGAATGTTGAGTTTGAATTCGAGAGTGAGGGATCAGTGTTTGAGGTTTTTCAAAAAAAAAAAAAACAAATAGTTAGCGACCGATAAGTCAYTCGCTAATAGGTTAAAACCAAGGGAGGGAAGCCAAAATCCCACTTCGCTAAAAATATGAGTTTAGCGACTGATTTATCAGTGTCGCTATTAGTGACTAATTTTGACATCGGTCTCTAAGTCCTTTGCGAC
Source organism: Bassia scoparia (assembly GCA_008642245.1). Taxonomy (NCBI): domain Eukaryota; kingdom Viridiplantae; phylum Streptophyta; class Magnoliopsida; order Caryophyllales; family Amaranthaceae; genus Bassia; species Bassia scoparia. The sequence goes on from SNQN01000946.1 coordinate 30,001, forward strand.
TGTTTTCGGTCGCCTATACTGACCAATTAAAAATCGGTCGCTGAAATCGGTCGACTAAAGGCAAATTTCTAGTAGTGTATATTTATATACATTTTGGAAAAAGATAGATAAAATAAGGAATCAAACATACAAATAATAACCGTATATATGTTCCACGAATCGTAAATACGGTAGTCTAATTCATATATATGGTTTTCTAAACCGTATATACGGATCATGTTGATGTGGCTTGTCACATCAGCGATCCGTGTGTTTATTTATATTTATATCTATCCTTTTGTTCGGGAATTCTTAACCGTATTTTTCGCATATAATTGCTATCCGAGTTAACTATTATCCTCTTTTGGATAAAATTAGTGGACAAGATTAATCTTCTTGAATGTTTTGAATTATTCCCGAATTATCTAGATTTAATTAAAACTTTCTGAATTTATTTTTGAAAATCATTTCGCAAACTTATAAAAATCAAAGAAAATCAAAGAAAAATCAGAAAAATTCTCTAAAAATACTGGTGAATTCAGATAAATGATAAGAACAAACTGAAAAGTGGAAATTAGATAAATAACCTATCAAAAATATTTTTAAAATACTAAAAATGAAGAAAAAAAATCCTAAAAAATAAAATAAATAAAATTAAATACTTTAGCCTATTAATGGACCCTCGGTGTGTGGTTTCGAGCTCAACTTTAATATTACTTGTACAAATGGGTGTGGTTTATGTATTTTGTCGCAACCTCCGAAATTAAATTTATTTCGAAAAGACGTAATTTTCCTCATCGGCTATTCAACTTGGGGAGACACTTTTGGGAGTCTACAGAAGCGCCCCACTTTGGCTAAGTCTGGAGAGAAACTTGTTATCATAAGACGAAAATCAAAGTATTCGATTCAGGATGAAGGATACCTCAAGACGTTTTGCGATCTTTAGTTACCCTTTTTGTCGGTACCTGCAAAAAAACGGTTAGTTTTACCTGTTACCGCATCCCATGCGGTAGTATTCCCTTAGAAGAGCTTGGATCCTTGGGCGATTCATCTCCATACGGCTGGCCTTAGCTTTTCAGGAAAACCACAATGACTTGAAAATGATAGTCCTAACTCAGGATTAAGGACTATCTTGATAACGATATAGGTCTGTTTTAATGCCTAGAGAGAATTGAGAATGATAGTCCTAACTCAGGATTAAGGACTATCTTGAAAATGACATAGTTCTGTTTTAATGCTTAGAGAGATTTGAAAATGATAGCCTTAACTCAGGATTAAGGATTATTTTGAAAACGACATAGGTCTGTTTGAATGCCTAGAGGCTTGAAAAATGATAGTCCTAACTCAGGATTAAGGACTATTTTGAAAACGGCATAGGTTTGTTATCTTCACAATTTAAGGCTAGTCTCGTTTAGTCAACCCTACATTAGAGAGCATGCATCATGCTCTCTCAAGCATAGTCTAGTTCATTTTCTCTACTACACCATTCTGCTATGGTGTTTTCCCAACGATGCGATATCCCAGAATCCCTTTGTCCCTGCAAATTTCATTAAAGTCATCACAAACAAACTCAAGATCAAAACATTACCATTTTTAGCCGCTTTATCTTCTTGCCAGTCTGATTTCAATTAAAACTTTCCAATTCTTGAAAGATTTAAAGCCTCTCCTTTATTCTTCATAACATAAAGCAATGTGTACCTAGAGGAATCATCAATAATAAAAGTTACAAAATATCGATAATATCCAATACCCTTAACACGAGAAGGCCCCCAACAATCAAAATAAATATAATCTAGTGTGGCCTTTGTGACATGCAACCCTTTGCCAAACTTGGCACGATGTTGCTTACCAAACACACAAAAATCACAAAACTCAAGGTTCTTCACCTTGTAACCACCAAGAAGACCTAATTTGGATAAGGTCTGCATACCACGCTTTCTTATATGACCCAGCTTCTTATTATGTCGCAGCTTCGTTATCTCACATGAACCTGTGGATGCTACAAACACATAACCAGCTAGAACAGTACCAAGTAAATAATACAAATCACCCAATTTAGTACCTTTCAGTACTACATTCGAACCCTTCAAATCACACAATTACCCATCTAAACCTAAAAGCAAGAACCCCTCCTAGTCAAGAGTACCAAGAGCGATCAAATTCTTCTTCAGTCGTGGAACGTGCCTAACGTTCGCCAAAGTATGAATTTTCCCATCTGCAGTCGTAATCTTAAAGAATCTCTACCCACAACCTTACATGCAACATCTTTACCAATGATAACGTCTCCACCATCAAAGGACTCCTAAGTAGAAAACCTTTCTCGAATAGGACACATGTGATAAGTACAACCAGAATCTAACACCCAATGATCCAAAGTCTGACTTCCCCCAACAACAATTGGAATTTTATTCATAGAATCTTCCTCTGAATCATATTCAAAATTCTATTATGCATCGCTAGAATTGGAACTATTTTTGATATTTTAGGACATTTCTCTTTCCAATGACCAGGTTCTTTACAATAGTGACAAATATTCATGGTCTTATTACCCCTACCCTTCGAAATTTTTTTCCTTAGTGTTCGAGTTATTAAAGCTTGATGAAATAACTACTAATCCAACCATAGAATCAATACGACTATCACTAGTCATCGCCTTGGCGCAACTTCCTAGAAAAAAGTGTTGACTTCACTTCTTTCGGGGTCACAATTTCTTTCCTCACCACAAATGACTCAACAAAATTTTTAATAAGACGCATGCAAAGAAACCAACAAAATCAAACCAACATCCTCATCTTCAAACTAAACATCTATATCATGCAAATCAAGTAAAATAGTATTATGTTTGTCTAGATGATCTGAGTGTGTTGAGGGAGTGTTGTCGAGTTGGGAATCCTCACCATGCGTTTACAGGTTTATCACGGATGCCCGAAACATTGGTGCCAAGCTAATGGCCCCACTTTTAGGTCCAGTAACCAGTTCGTGGGATCGAGGACATGGTATGGAGTGAATATTTGACCCAAATCTGCCCACATGTAGCGGCCTTTATATAGTCTCATTGTAATTCCGTTCGATCAAATTCATTGAATACACAACAACATAACAATTTTATCCTTTGATCGAAAACGCTCTAACCCTAAAACTATTACAAAAGTGGGTTTCTATTATACATGCATCGCTACCTATCRTAATAATTGTGATCACATCGAATTAATCAATTTAATACGGAGCTTAAAATTTGGTCGTCCAGGATTAATCTAAATTTAATGTGATTTAAGCAAATTTCAGTCTTATTTAACCAATCAAAAGAGTCATATGCACAAGAATCAAGAATAATATATACAAGAATTAAAACGCAAATATATACAAATTCCCTTACCTTGCATCGCTATCAAAACAAGAGAAAAAAAGATTTGAGTATCAAAAGCTTGGCTTCCAAATGAATTGCTAAATTCTCAAAGAAACGATTCCGAAAGTTACAACAGATTCGAGAACCTTGGATTTTGTGAGTGATTTGTGTTTGGTGAGTGATTTGTGTGAGAGAGATTTTTGAGAGCTTTTGTATTGCACGTACTCCGTATATTTTCGTTGATGTTTGAATAAGCACCGAGAGCATGTATTTATAGGCGTATACGAAGGATACGATAGCAAGAACAAATTATATATACGTTATACAAAGTGTATATACGCTTCGGAGTAGCATATATATGCTTATATGGAGCGTATATACGCTTCTGGTGACGTGGGTTACCACGTCACCAAGCGTATATAGGATTTGTGATTTTATCTATCTTTSGTTTGGGAATTTGCATATGTAGTTTCCAATTCTAAGCTATTATCCGAGAATATCTTAGATCTGTATTTTGGCTTCCTTGGAGATGATGATTACCCTTTCTAAAATATTTCGAATCGTTCCCGAATTTTCTGGATTTGTTTTAAAATTTTTGGATTTATTTGTTTTGAAAATCATTTCGCAAACTTATAAAAATCATAGAAAAATTATTTTAAAATGCTGGCAAACTAAAAAAATGATAGGAATAAATTGAGAATGAAAAATCTTATAAAGGACTCTAAAAAATCCTTTAACTAAGAAAGAAGACCTAAAAATAAAAAATAATTAAAATAAATATTTTCCTCCTATTATTGGACTCTCGGTGTATGAATACAAGCTCAACTTTGATTCGATTCGTGCAAATGAGTTTGATTTATGGATTTTGTCACAACTTTCGAAATTAAATGTATTTTGAAATGTCGTAATTATTTCATTAATGAAAGTACAGTTGTGGAGGTTAAATTGAAAAAAAAAAAAAAAAAAACAAAAGTTGTGGGGGTAAAAGACAACAAGTGGAAAAAACAAGTTGTGGGGGTAACTGGCAAGTTTTCCAAAATTTAAAGCAACTGATAGCTAGCTAGCTTACTTGAGTAAGAAGAACAAATGAACACAATAGTGCATTCTTAAATAATGATAATAACACAGATTTGAAAATAAAAACAGGAGGATATAAATAAACTTAAGAATGACAAATTAGCAACACGCTAGTATGACATATTGATTAAAGGAGGATATATAGAATAACTTATAATGGAATTTTCAAAGGTTATTCATCATGGTGGCTCTCTCTTGGTATCGTCGGGTTTGATCATCTATCATTTGAACACGAAGGTTGCTTAAATGTTGTTTTTGTGACATACGGTCAAGTTCAGCTTTTCGAATCTGAGCCTCAGCTATTTGAGCTCGAAGCTTATTCAACTGACGTTCAAGCGAAATTCGATCAGCATTGTCAGATTGGCTTTCATAGTCATGGTTAGGAGCATTATTAGTAGTGTTGTAGCTATTATTTGGAGGAGAGTATGAACGACCACCATCATCATCATTATTATTGCTAGAATGAGTACTAGTACTACTTGATTCTTGATGATGAGTCTTGTCATTTTTCGGTTGTTTCTCTAACTGTTTTTTCAATTCTTTCTGAATCTTCTTGTTAATTGCTTTGCCGATTTGTTTCGTACCTTCTTCAAAGAGACGTTTGGTGCCTTCTTCAACGAGGTGGCTTAGAAGACCCATGATTTCTGTATATGATTAGTTTGGGAAGTTAATTGAAAAGGGCGGATTTTGTTTAACAGCTATAAGAATTGAATATATAGGTTAATAATGTATTATTTGTTATTGCCCTAGCATGAGGAATTCTTCATTTCTTCTATTTATAGAGTGAATTAGCAACAAAGTTAAGGGAGTGCATTGTGCAAATTATGGGTGCATGCAAACCACTCAGGTGGTATTTTATTCTAATTTTGGGAAATAATTTCATGACTTGTCTTGGTCAAGTCTATTTATATCAATACAGGAACCAGTATCACCAGCATATAGTATTAGTGGTTGCTCATAATAAGAAAGTCAGGTCTATTTTATATGGAAAAAATATGCACTTCTAATTTGTAACATTTTGCTTGGACCTTTTTCATACTTGCAACAAAGGATAGATTTGAGACATATAACAAATGTTCCTTTATTTGTTTGATCGCATCTCTTTCTGTAACGGTTAATATCAACGGCTCACCTTGATATGATATCTTTGACTAATCACAACGGTGATATGCCCCTTAATTATAGCTTGCTTGTATAATATATTCATAGTTGACCGTATCTTTGTTTAGTGTATATGTTTACGGTTAGGTACGTAATTCTCTTTTATAGCCTTTATTTTAGTTTACATATTTAGGAGCTTCTGTAATCTTCTCTTGTACTACTTATGGCTTTGTACTCTTCAAACTCATTACATATCTTTCCATACTTTCACTTTCCACCTTTAATACTTGAGGAGTTGAGGTTATGGGTGATTCGAATCAATTCTCCCATCCCTTTGAGGTTATGGGTGATTCGAATCAATTCTCCCATCCCTTTTGTAAGTGCACGCTATGCGTGCTTAAAATTAAGGGGAAAAATTGTTAATCTATATTTAAATTTGACGCTCTTTGAATTGTAACTTTTTTAATCATTTTCAATCATAATTTATTTATTTTTTACCATGAATAATGCTTTAACTTTTAAGTAGTAATATTTTATTTGGTAAATTTAAAACCTTCCTTTATTTGAAATTTTAAAGTAGAAAGTGGATTAATTAAGAGAGTTTTTAAATAAATCAATTTTATATTTACTAAAGGGCAAAAAAGACATTTCCTAGGGGGTACCATTACTCCCCCTTGGCTTATATAATAGAGATTTATCCACCCTTGTGGCTCATTTGCAACAAAAAACATCACTTGCCACCTTCATGTGTGATTAGTGCTCGAATTCTATCACTCACACCACCTTCCTTGAACCCGAATCAATCGGTTTCCCTATTTCCCTAGTATGTTGTAGCTTGGTTGTTGAGTTTCTCCATTTACCCAAACTTAAATGTTTCATATGGTTAGTGTGGCAGGATCTTTTACCTTACTACACTCTTCTCCATACCTGTGGTGTTGTTGACTGAAAAATTCTCCACAATTTCTCATCTTATTCCTTCACAAGTTCACATGTATATATAGGGTTACAAAATAGATTTGTACCTGCGTAAACCCACAACTCATCACCAACTAATTTTATCCTAAGATAATTTATCCAATAATATAGGCTATAACTGTTGAGTCCCTTAAGTTTTGAATGTTGACAAAACCATTACAGGAAACAGGATGATTAAGTATGAATATAGTTGGTTCTGGAAACCAGCTGGTTTAGGATACTTGTTTCCTCGGACAAGTTAATACTTATTGTAAATACTTTGAAACTAACTTGTTTGTTATAGGGAACAGTTGATTACATAAGAAGCTCATTCACTGGTACAGAACCGGTACGAGTTGTTTCCTTGACTGTTATGCTGAAAACAGTCATATATCTTTTATTGCATGTTAACATTGTTATATGTGCAGTAATAGATTGATTCCAAGACTTGAAGTGAGAATCCTTTTGAAAACATTCGAAYAAAGAAGTTGTGCTCAAAATTGAAGTAGTTGAAGGGAGATGCAAGTTCTTGAAGATTACATGAAGATTCGAAGAATTGTATCTTAAAGTTTATTTTTAGGATACTCATGTAATATGCTTTGTAGTATGATTGAATAGTAATAAACTAAGTGTCTTAAGTGTTTTTGAGTATGTTATGAATTCTGGTACAAAGTTTGGAACAGAATTCATAACACACTCAAGGAACCAAGCTGGAGAACCCAATTGTTTCCTAATGAATATTGGTTGCGTTTTCAAAAAGGATTTTCTAAAATATTATAAAGGAATTTTTAAATGATATTTGCAACTGACTATATAGATGAGAATATGTGTATATTTGCCTTAAACCTTGGATATATATCTTGTTCTGTTCGTTAATTCCTTAGGATAAAGTCGACAAGATAAATACTTTTCATAAATCTAATCTTGCCTTGTTTGAAAGTTATAGATTTATGGAACTAGGGTTTAAGTCAATATACATATATAATAACATCTATACTCTCATATTCCATAACTCTCTCCTCGGATTAAAAGAGCATAATATTTTTTAGAGAAAAAACACAAAGCACAAGTTCATTACCTATTGAGAGTCATAACGAGCATAGTCGAGCTTAACATTCTCACTTAGCTTTTAAGAAGTCATTCATAAGAGAGAAGATTGCTATTTGTAAAGCATTCAACAGAGGGGTTGAGGCCTGATGAGTGTTTGTGAGTTCAAACACAAAGTTGGACTACGAGTGTGAGTCGAGTGCACATCAGAGTTGAGTGTGGGGTGTGCTGGTTCCCGGAGTAGGAAACAGTAGAGTGAGCGAGTTCTTTGTTCTTCGGAGTAGATTAATAAAAGATTAGGATAGGAGGACGAGCCCAGAGTTAAATACTGTGTGTTCTTTATTGCTTTATTTATTCCGTTGCGTACATGAACCAGCCCAAATGGTTCCTCATTCATAAGTTCGAAAGCAAAGAAGAAAAATTGGTTATTATTAACATACTTCAATTCACCTCCCCCCCCCTCTCGAGTATCATATAACCTTCAATTGGTATCAAAGCCAAGGCTTCTTGCAAGAGTACATCTAGAGAAGTCAGCATGAGTACTCAAGAATTAGGCAGGTTTATGATAGCAAAACACAAAGTTTAACAACAAACATGCATGGTAGAAAACAGGATCAAAAATGTAATTATGTGATTGACTATGAGTGTTGGCTCGTGGTCAAAAATGGCCCCACAATCATGAAGATGACTCTGAAGGAACAAGACCAAAGAAAGATAGTGAATTGTACTGCAGACTACAAATTACTGAAGAGAATGCCAAAAGCAATGTCAATACACACACCTATAGGTGAGGCAGGTATAACCTTGAGATTTCTGGAAATGCGCAGTGCAAGAATTGGGATTACTCTTGAACTTGCTATGAGGACCAGCGAGTACAAAAGATCACAATGATTTAGTATGTCTAAATATGATTGTTTGCTATGATCAATGGTTGAAAAGATCATGATTGTTTTTCGTAGATTCATGAGCAATATCAATGAGATCTTAATCCCTGGAAAGTTTTTGATGAGGTATCTTGTTGAGAAAAGATGTGCGCTTTAACAGATTGCATGACACCAAGATCACTGTTATTTATGAAGCCAAAATTTGTCACATTGTCTCTGGAATAGCTGATTTGGCTCCTCATGACACATGAATTATTGATTGACTCTAAGTCTGAGAAGGAACCAGCCAGAGGCATAGCCCTAAAGGGAACAATAGAAGAGGATGGAGATGAGATTGGCATGATTGCCAAAAGGTTTGAGAGAATACTCCGAGATCAAAGGAAGAACTTCAAAGGTAAAAATTTTAAGAAAACTAACTCATCGTCTGTAGGGTGCTTCAAGTGTGGAGATAAGGGACATCTAATCAGAGACTGTCCAAAGTGGAAGGARWAGCAGTCCAAGTTTGGAGAAAAGCGAGCTTTCAAGAATGCTATGATAGCATCGATGTGGGGTGATTCTGACTCAAGATCTGATAAGGATGAAGAATCACCTAACCCTAGTGTTTGCATGACTGCCTTTGCAAGCATCGAGGATAACAACACTGATTCCAGAACCAGGAGGGGAACCAGCACATTTGAAAAGTGCTTGATGTCCAAGAAGGATGTACTGCATGAACARAGGGTAAACCTAGAACAAGTTAGGCAAGTTATGCATGAGTATGATAGAGATAATATGCTTGCTTGTATAGATTCCTTACTGGATGAATGCTATAAACTAGGTGAAACATACATAACTGGCAAAAGAGAACTTAAAGAAAAARGTACTGAATGTGAAGTTGCTATTGCCAGTTGTGATCACCTTGAAGAGGTTTGCCATGAATTGAAAGATCAAGTGGCAGAGCTTGAAGTTGAATTGGACAAGTGTAAAGTGGAACTAGAAAAGGCCAGATCCTCRAAACCAAACTATCCAMTTGATGGTGAAGAAGATRTGATCTCCTGGTTCCCCAGAGACTTATCAACCTCAAGTGAGTCGATTGATATTTCAGCAGCTAGAGGAAAAACAACCTTTTGTAGCAGAACTTCTTTGTTGAAATCCTTTGAAATACTGGCCAGCAACCTAGAAGATCTTCACAAAGAGAATGCTTTACTCAAAGGTGCACACTATGTTGTTCCCCCCGTATATACTAGTGATGAAATCAGTGAACTGATAGATGAATATGATGGAAAGATATGTGACTTACATGTTGAGATTCATCAATTGAAAGAGGGAAAACAGCCAGTGATTACTAACATGTCTATGGATAGTATGATCTGAATCTCAATTTACAACTTGAATCTTTAAAAAGTGATGTTATTGTTTTAAAAGAAAAAAAATGAGTTGTTAATTGAGAATCTTGAATCAAGAGAGAAAGAATTACATGAGAGCTACAAACATGTGAGTAAATTACTAACTGCACAGGAGACCTTAGAGACTCTGACATCAAATCGAGGTAACCAAGGGAAAGTTGGTCTTGGTTATAATAAACGAGGAACCAGGACTAACTGGTCTCCCAGAGAAACCACATGGATCAGGGAATTCCAAAGAGGTAAGTATGTTATGTCGAAGGACATGCATGTGTGTTATCATTGTGGTATGAATGGACACAAAATTCATGAGTGTCCTGCTAGAAAAGTTAGTGTGAATAAGAACAATAAACATGTGAAATTGGTCTGGAAAAGAAAAGACCAAACAGATGAAAATGTTGTGAAAAAGGGACCCAAGAAAATTTGGGTTCCTAAGACTAATGTTTGATTTGTTCTTACAAGCTAAAGTGAAGAGAAGTACCTATTGGTATTTGGACAGTGGATGCTCAAGACACATGTCCGGGGATAAAGAGCAATTTCTCTCACTAGTAGCCTTTAATGGAGGAAGTGTCACCTTTGGAGATAACAGCAAGGGAACCATCACTGGTTTAGGTAAGGTAGGTAAGACACTTTCTAATGCAATTGATGATGTATATTATGATGAAGGCTTGCAACATAATCTTTTGAGCATTTCACAACTGTGTGACAAAGGTAACAGAGTTGAGTTTCAAGCCAACCTATGTCACATAGTTAACTCACAAACAGGTGAACTTATATGTGAAGGAACCAGGAAACATGATGTTTACATTACATTCTTGGATAAAAGTCCTCAAAATAAGTCTATCTGTTTGAGAGTTGTTTCAGAAAATAATCAATGGATTTGGCATAAGAGATTTGGACATGCAAGCCTAACACTTCTGAATAAACTTAAGTCTCAAGACTTGGTGGTTTTTAAGTACCAGCAGACCCTTCGAACTTTTACACATTGATTTGTGTGGTCCCATGAGAGTTCAAAGTCGAAGAGGTCATAGATATGTCTGTGTTATTGTTGATGACTTTTCCAGGTACACCTGGGTGATAATGCTTCACTCAAAAGATGAGACATTTGATGAGTGGGTTACTCTGGTAAAACAGGTGGAGAACCAGCTTTCCCACAAGCTGGTCTCGGTAAGATCAGACCATGGTACTGAATTTAAAAATGCTGACTTTATTGATTATTGCAGGGAACATGGTATTAGTCACAACTTCTCAGCCCCCAGAACACCACAACAAAATGGTGTTGTTGAAAGAAAGAATAGAACTCTTGAGGAGATGACCAGAACAATGCTTATTGAAAGTGGTCTCCCTAAGAGTTTCTGGGGTGAAGCTGTTGAAACTGCTTGCTATATACTAAACAGAGGACTCATTAGGCCAAAACTAAAGAAGACTCCTTATGAACTCCTAAAGGGCAGAAAACCCAATATTGCATACTTTCGTATCTTTGGATGCAAATGCTATGTACATAACAATGGGAAGAACCAGCTTGATAAATTTGACCCTAGGAGTGATGAGGGAATATTTCTTGGATACTCTTCTCAAAGCAAAGCATATAGAGTCTTTAACAAAAGAACTCTGTGTGTTGAGGAGAGTGTTCATGTTGTTTTTGATGAATTTAACATGTCTTCTGAGATTCCACAGGTTGAACCTGATGAGATTATTGGACTCTTGGAGTTCACTGGGAACCATGCTGCTGGTTCTCCAAATGAAGAGCAAGCTAACCTAGGCGTCCACCAGAACATCATGGTAGAGAGCCTAGAGGAGAAGATGATGAGGATACAGATAGGGAACCAGGTCCTGATGGTTCTCCAACAGATGAACAGGTAAGCAGTTCAGGGGGAACAAACAATCAAACAAACAATAATGATACAACCCCTGAACTTGAGGAAAGAGAGGTAAGGGGAAACAGCACGATTGAAAATCCTTCTAGTTTCTCGGAAGAGGAAGAGATTATTGATCCTGCTGGTTCCCAAAAAAATGAGGAAGCACAAAATGATTTCCCTGTTAAAAGTTTTAAATACAGTTCTTCTCATCCCCCCGATCAAATCATTAGCAACATAAATAAAGGAATTCAAACAAGAAGAAGTGTTTACCAAAACTTTTGTGCTTTATATTCATTCCTGTCTAGCATAGAACCAACTGACTATAAAATGGCATTAATTGACCCTGATTGGGTTCTAGCAATGCAAGATAAGTTAAATCAATTTCAAAGGAATGAAGTTTGGCATCTTGTACCTAGACCCAAGGAAAGGTCAGTCATTGGTACGAAATGGGTATTCAGAAACAAATTGGATGACCTAGGTACCATAGTCAGAAACAAAGCAAGGCTAGTTGTGCAAGGTTACAAAAAACAAGAAGAAATAGACTATGATGAGACCTTTGCACCTGTAGCTAGATTAGAGGCTATTAGAATATTAATTGCTTATGCTGCTCACATGAATATGAAGTTGTTTCAGATGGATGTGAAGACTGCCTTCTTGAATGGATATTTGAAAGAAGAGGTATATGTTGAGCAGCCTCCTGGTTTTGAAGACAAGCTGTTCCCCCAACATGTGTACAAGTTGGACAAAGCACTATATGGATTAAAGCAAGCACCAAGGGCTTGGTATGAACGATTGTACAACTTCTTGATGAAGAATGATTACAATAGGGGAACAGTGGACAAAACCTTGTTTATCAGAACTAGGGGGAACCACTTTATTATAGTACAAATTTATGTTGATGATATTTTATTTGGTGCTACTAATCAGGTGCTATGTGACGAGTTTGCTAATCTTATGCAGAGTGAATTCGAAATGAGCATGATGGGGGAACTAGGGTTTTTCCTTGGTCTGCAGATAAAGCAGACAGTTGATGGAATCATGATCCATCAACAAAAGTACCTAAAAGAGTTATTGAAAATGTTTGGCATGGAGAACAGCAAGGCTTATAATACACCTGTTCCTACATCTACAAAACTTGATGCTGACTTAAAGGGAAGAGATGTTGAAGCCTCACTGTATAGAGGAATGATTGGATCCTTGCTTTACCTAACAGCTAGTAGACCTGATATTGTGTTTTCTGTTGGTTTGTGTGCCAGGTTTCAAAGCAATCCAAAGGAATCTCATTTGAAGGCTGTTAGAAGGATACTTAGGTATCTTGTAGGAACAACAGATCTGTGCTTGTGGTACCCTAAAGGTAGCTCAATTGACCTTATAGGATACACAGATGCAGATTATGCTGGGTTCCTAGTTGATAGAAAGAGCACATCAGGTATGGCACACTTTCTAGGCTCTTGTTTAATATCATGGGGATCTAAGAAGCAAAATTCAATGGCCTTATCCACAGCTGAATCAGAATATATTGTTGCAGCCTCATGATGTTCTCAATTGTTGTGGATAAGGAACCAGCTGAAAGATTTTGGTGTTGAGTACAATAGTGTTCCAATCTTTTGTGACAACACGAGTGCTATAAACATTTCCAAGAATCCAGTTCAGCACTCTAAGACCAAACACATTGAGATTAGACACCGCTTTTTGAGAGATAATGTTGAGAAAGGGTTAGTGGAGATGTTATTCTGCAAAAGTGAGGATCAAATAGCAGACATCTTTACTAAACCTTTGTGTCGTGAGACTTTTTGTAGATTAAGAGTCCTTTTGGGTCTAGTTAGATTTTAGTTTTGGTTTGTGTCATAGGTTAGTAGATTCTGGCAACTTGGCTTATATACTTTTCCCTCAATGACTGGCTAGAAACATCTCTTCTGTATTGTGTGTGTGTATATACCTATGTCGAAATCCTTCAGGTGTTATGTAGATGGCTTGATTCCCTCAAAAAGGGTTGAAAGTCATTGGTGCAAGAGAGTAGTTAATTGAACATTAATTCACAGAAACATAACGTCATGGTTCTGCACAGGTACCAGCAAAGGGAAACAGCAGGTCAAATCTGATATGTTTTCCGATTGATATTTTCATATCTTTTGGAAAATTACTTAGGATATTTTTCTTTTTGGAAAGAAATCTATCTTATTCTGTTATTTTGGCTTGTTGATCAAGGCATAAACTACACATGCCTAAATTGAAGTCGGTTGAGGTATTTATGGTAAGTGACACAACAAGAAAATTGGCTTCGGCCGACCATGATTACCGACCGTTTTTCGGTCGGTAACATGGTTTACCGACCGACTTTCGGTCGGTAACCGGTGTCGGAATCCGATTCGTCAGTAATCCAAAGATTACCGACCGAATTTCGGTCGGTAAGGCTATACCGACCGATTATCGACCGATTTCCGACCAATTACATTCGACCAATTTTTGGAGCGAAAAAGTATTTTACCGACCGATTTATCGGTCGGTATACCGACCGAACTATCGGTCGGTAAAACACTTTTTCCCTCAAAAATTGGAGGGACAATGGAGTTTTTACCGACCGACTAGTCGGTCGGTAAAAACTCCCTATTATTTTTTTTAATAAAAAATGTCCTTTACCGACCGAAGTATCGGTCGGTAATTTAATATATTGAAATTAAAAAAAAAAGGGAATCCAGCTACTGCAATCATGCAAGCTGGTTCCCAAAACCACATATATTGAAACTTAATTGTAATAATGTAATGCCCCTATTTATTTTGATTGATGACAATTACAATACCTAATCCTTGATTAAGATATCAGTGTTTTGGTCATCATGTCTTCAAACTATCCTTAATTAATACACACCCTCTCCCACAATAACATTAACTTGCACTGCCTTAATTCTTATTAAGTGCCTATTATTAACATATAATAATATCATAATATCATCAAGCCTTTGACCATCTAAGCAGTATATATAAGGCCCTGTGCCAAAGATCTTCTGCACTGTCTCCTCTCTTCTGTTTCCTTAAACTTGTGTCTTCTTTGTTCATTCTGCCAGTTATATCCACACACCTGCATAACCATTAAGGTTGGTTAAAAGAAAATAAAACTATTGGTTTTAAACACATGCATTGCCTCTGATTTCTCATTTATTTAAACGCGAGAGTGAAATAATAAAACATGATCACGTATTCGCGTCCCATCAAAAAACATGTTCTAATATGTTCTTAAATTAACAGACAAGTAAAAGATGTTAATTAGGAATAGTCTCAAGCATCGTCAACCACTTATAATTATTATCTCATTGCATTAATTTAGGTTACTACAGTTTGCATCATTATTACCTTTACATTTACCATTTGCATTACTTCCAACTACAACAACTCAGCCAAACAGTTTCAGTACCTAAGATGCCCTTTGCTAGCAATCGATGCATCTGGCTTTGGTGTTCCTGTTCTGGCCAGTTCCTGCTGCTTGATAACCTTCGATTCAAAATACTCTAGCCATGCCGCTGCATCCTATAACACAATCGATATAATAGGGTGAGTATGTCTTGAGACTGTTTTTAACTCTTTTACAATATAAAGCTGGTAAACCATGAACTAACTCTTAACACGTAAAAATTAAAGGTGACCATAAATATGTTGAATTCGTGTTAAATAAGTACCTGAGTACGAAGGTCTTCTGATCCAAGCTTGGCTTGAAGAATCTTGAGTGTGGTCTGCTCATGTTGTACACTAAGTGAATAAGCCTCCATAAGTGAAAGTGCAATTGCGATGGCATGGTAACTGGCAGCAGTCTGAGAACAACAAGGTCACAAAATTTTACTCGGATGATAAGATTGACCAAATAATGATGTTGTGAAATTCAATAACAATATCATTTTAACATAGGAAGATGTGATGAAACCTGGATATGATCAGCTCCTAAGAGCCTCTTGTTGCAATTCAATGCTTCGTGTAGATAACGGAGGGCGAAGTTGACATTCCCCATCCCCTCTTCCATCATGGCTACATTTATATAAGTCGCAGCACTATTTGGGTGGGATAATCCACATGTGAAGTGCAGCAAAAACAAAGCACGGTTGACATACCTGGCAATAGGCCAACATCATGTTTGTTATGTAAGAGAAATGAGAACAGAGGAATGATGATTTGTGTAACAATTAAAGCAGGTTAGTGAAAAATGTTATTTACTAATTAACAATTAAAGCTACAAAAGGATCTTGAAGGAACTCACCCCTAACCAGGGTCAACCAACCATTGTCATAAAGTTGACACTCCTCATTTTTACTAGGAAATTTCTGTCAAGAATTGCTAGAGATATTATGAATATCTAGAATTTCTATATCTTGATAGATAATTCTTATCATTTATACGTTATAATATCATATAATAGAATAAATCAACGACCAATGCTGACAGGATCATGACCATAAAAATATAGTGAGACCAATGATTTGGAAGGAAAGGAGGTCTTAAATAAAAGAAACAGAGAATGACGGACAAAGATAATAGTTCAGTGACGTTGAACAGCAAAGGCAAGACAATAATCACAGAAAAACTACCATTTACCATTAAATCATGTGACCAAGAGACCTTACTGATATGGTCCTGACTTGCAATTAGGGAAAAGAAATGATAGGCTAAAGAAACAAGGAGAAAAACAAGTTTACCTGATCTCCAGCATATCACTGCTGGATAGCCTTTATTTGAGGCTGCAAGGATCGCATAGCCATAGCAGATTCCACCTGCAAAAACAGTAAAATAATACGGATGAATCCCTAATCTTTCATGGCAAAGTAGATAAACAAAAAAACGTGATAGTTTTATTTATTGACACCATGAAAGAACTACCAACATATTTCAGCCTCAAACGGGAATCACATAAATAAGAAATTAGTTATAAGCTCAAGGCAAACTCTCATTTCCTAACAACTTAATTGACTATAGAACATTGTTCATTTCCCACTTTCCTCATACCACCGAATCAAATATCAAATTCCTCCCCTTCAATCTCTTGAGATTCACTTTCCATTAGTCCACTTAACGTGACCAAGTGTATGTGGGTACAAGGGCCACTTAACCCGTATAAGTGAAAGAATGGATAATGCTCTAACAATAAGATGAGAATCTAATATTAAGAATCTTTAGCACGTTCGAAACATTGTGTTGCCGCTTTGTAGTTGTGCACCTCAAGCATCTAATATTCTCAATCATGTTGCCTGCTAAAAAGTGAGAATTCTGACGGGGATTTGTAGCTTTTTCCCATAATTTTTTCATGCCTACGTCTCCGTATGTTTTGGTTTGCTTTCCTGGTTGAGCTCAATTTGAGGCGCAATGCAACAGGCTCAAGGTGTATGTACAATATACAGTGTAGACTAAGACAGAGAGCTATGTTTTAAAGTATGCAGAAGTTTTTGCTGTCAGGCTGATCTTCAATTATGATGCAAATTTCAATTTCAATTTCGTTTGATCACTGATCACGATTGGCTTACATGTAACCATGGTTTGGACCATGGATAATGCTTTGCTAGAAATTTGTTACGGTTTAGCTTTCTGATTATTAATGAATAATATGCTGAATAGTCAGTTTTGTTACAAATTACTGAAATTAGTGAAGTGCATATTTCTTGATACTTAGGTGTGAGTTTGTATCTTATAAATTGTAACATTGTCAAGAGTATATTTCAAATGTAGCACTGTATATAACTATATATATTACAATTTACACATTGTCTACAAAGAATATTGATCTCAGAATCAATAACCCCTGCATCTTCAGGGTGAGAATATCAAGAGTCTGAGTGAGAATATCAGCAAAACACAACTACAAATCCCCGTCAGAATTCTCACAAGAGTCTCACTTTTTAGCAGACATGTTTAAAGCAAAACATACAATATCATCAAATATTCAGAATTAATAATTTGAGTTTGAATTAACTGAAAAAGATATCAAAAATTTGAATTAGAAGCACGCAAAAGGAGTAAAACAGTAACAAAATCAAAAACCCTACAAAAACGCAAACGAAATTGAAACTAACTAGAATTTCAGGTATGACAACATAACAGCGACTAAAGTTCAAATTTGAATTATGAAACACAACAAAAAAGTAACATCAACAACAAAAAAAATCGAAACCCTAAAAAAAATGAATATCGAAATCGAAAAACAAAGAATCAAAGAAAAAGTGAATACCAGCAAGAACATGATTGAGGGAGATGCCAGTGGAGGAGAGGGCGTGCTGAACGGAGGAAGGAAGACGATTAGTATCGCCATAAGCAGAAATCGAAACAGTACCATCGTAATTCAATTTCAACAAAGCGGAGGTTACGGTGGTGGTGGGAGATGAGATGAGATGAGAGGAGACGAGAGTGAGAGGAGACGAGAGTGAGTGAGTGAGAGATGAGAGGTGACGAGAATGGGAGGAGATCTGAGAGGATAGAGGAGAGAGAGTGATAGAGAGGGGTTAGGTTAGGGGTTTGAGTGGGATAGAGGAGAGAGAGTGATAGAGAGGGGTTAGGGTTTGTGAGGATAGGAATGCGTGTGAGGCATTACAGAATACAGAATATGAGTATGTGAGTATCATTACAGAATAGCTTGAGTTATTATATTAGAAAATAAAACAAAAATATTACCGACCGAAAAATCGGTCGGTACACCGACCGATTTTAAAATCGGTCGGTGTACCGACCGATTTTTCGGTCGGTAATATTTTTTTTAAAAATTAAAAATAATAATTTATGGCTATGGAGGGAAAGGCTTGGGTGGGAAAAAATTAGTAACTTACCGACCGAATTATCGGTCGGTAATACCGACCGATAATTCGGTCGGTAAATTACATCGACCGATTTCGGTCGGTGTCGGTCGGTAACACCGACCGATTGTTTTTCGGTCGATATTTTCGGTCGGCCTTAGACGAAATTCTTGTAGTGTGATCATTGCAAATTAAATTTCGAAAAGCCGTTATTGACTCAACCGACTATATTTCTTGAAACTCTCACTTCTTTGATGATCTCTCTCTATATATATTGGTTCTAACCCTTTGTTGGAGCTCACAACTATTCATCACTCTATACTCTCTTCTCATCTCAAGTGCTCTGTTTTCTACACCAAAACTTAAAATTCAAAATTACTATTGATCGAGTTACTGTTCATCGTTCATCTGCGATCATTCAAAGCATGGGTAGAAAATCGAACACAGGAAGGAAAGGTTGAGGGAGAGGTCAATCTAGTGATTCATCACATTCCCAAAAAGTGAATGAAGAAAACCCTGAAACACAACAACTAGAAGTCAAAACCACAGAGATACCACCCACTGATTCGTCAAAAACTTCTACTCCCAAAATATTCAACCAAAACCCACTTCAGAAAACACCATCAAAAACAAAATTAAGCTCTAAGGAGATTGTGCCTCATGAGAATCCTACTGAGGGTGGTGGTTCCACAATCAAGGAACCAGCTCACTCTCAGGGGGAAAAACTTCATGAGACCCAAGAAAATTTGAAMCAAGAATTTGAGAAGGCTGGTACTGGTGAAGAGGAYGTTCAAATAATTGGTGAAAAGGAAGGGGAACCTGTTGTGGAGCTCTCAGTTAGAGGGAGACTTCGCTCAGCAGTGAAGAAGGAAGTTAAGAAAGAAGAGGAGGAACAATCAACTGGTTCTGAAAGGGGAACCAAGAGGAAGGCCATTGCTGCTAAACCACCTCGCTCAGTCAAAGGTAAGTCTRTAGAATCCCCTTTACTGGTTCTACTGACTTAGGTGCTAGAGTAGTATTATCTGGGTGTAGAGTTGAGGATGGTTATTTCAATGTGCCTGCACTATCTGAATATAAGGACTTAATTGAATATCAAGGGTGGATGTCTTTGTTTGATTGTTCTGCTGCTAATGTCTCTGGGGTGAGGGACTTTTATGTGAATCTTAAACAATTGYCGGATATGTCTATTGGTTCTACTGTTGGAGGCGTTGAGGTCAGTTTGTCAGTTTCTTCTGTTTCTAGTATGTTGGGGATTCCGAGGGATGGTTTTGATAAATATTCTAGTGACTGGTGGCCTATGTTGGTAGGGGTCACACCTGATGAAATTTATGATTTTCTGTTTGGAAGAAAGATGCCTAAGAAATATGTTATTTTCAAATCTGCTGATCTTAAGGAACCACTGATGCTGGTTCTGCATTCTTTGTGTAACAAAGTTTTGCTTCCTCGAGCTCAAGGAAGGGGAACAGTACGCATCATGGAGATGGTACTGATCTACCTGATGATGAAGAAGATTAAGATAAATCTTCCTTCCTTGATGCTCGACCACATCATGAACTGTTATGGTTCATCTCATCACTCTCTGCCCTATGGTTCCATCATCACTAGACTGCTTAAGGATAACAAAGTTAGCCTAAGTGGATCCACTGTACCAGTTACAGTGTTCACAAAGGCTATCCTAAAGCAAAAGGGTCTTGATATTGGTGCTGATGTTTTAAGGTTTAAGTTTGAGGAACCAGTGGAGGTTAAGCCACCTCCAAAGAAGAAAGCCAAGGCAGAGGAACCAGCTAGTCAAAGTGTTATTCTAGAGAGAATGGAGAACCAGGAGAAAAATCTTGGTAAGTTAATGGAGCTGGTTCAGGGTATCTCAACCTCGTTCAATGCCAAAAATCGGTCAGATGGAGAAGGAGTTAGCTGAGACTCAATTGCGGTTACTTACTGTTCCTGATGTCAAAGCTCAGATGGCTCCGGGTATTGGTTCTGTTCCTCCTAAGACTCAGGTTTCGGCTCT
>SNQN01000946.1:51996-63105 GCA_008642245.1 Bassia scoparia
GAGCATTAGTCGAGCTTAAACATTCTCTTACTTAGCTTTTAAGAAGTCATTCATAAGAGAGATGATTGCTATTTGTAAAGGCATTCAACAGAGGGGTTGAAGGCCTGGTGAGTGTTTGTGAGTTCAAACACAAAGTTGAACTTACGAGTGTGAGTCGAGTGCACATTCAGAGTTGAGTGTGGGGTGTGCTGGTTCCCGGAGTAGGGAAACAGTAGAGTGAGCGAGTTCCTTGTTTTTCAGCGTAGATTAATAAAAGAACTTAGGATAGGAGGACGTAGCCCAGAGTTGGGTGAACCTCGTTAAATGTTGTGTGTTCTTTATTGCTTTATTTATATTCCGCTGCGTACAGGAACCAGCCCAACTAGTTCCTCATTCTAAGTTCGAAAGCAAAAGAAGAAAAATTGGTTATCGTTAACCATACTCAATTCACCCCCCCCCCCCCCTCTTGAGTATCATATAACCTTCAATAATCATCTAACAAACTAATAGAAAATAATACAAGATATATGTGATAAGATACGTACACGATATATCTTAACACCCCCCTCAAGATGGAGCGTGCAAATCTCGAACGCCCATCTTGTCAAGCACAATTTTAAAACGATCTTTTGCTGAAGCCTTCCTAAATATATCCACCAATTGCATCTTCGTAGGAACAAATGAGGGGCATATCAACTCATCTGTAATCGCATGACGAACAAAATGACAATTGACCTCAATATGTTTCGTTCGTTCATGAAAAACAGAATTTTGTGCAATATACAAAGCTGATTGACTATCATAATGTAAGCGAATTCCTTTCTCATGCTTCACACCCAAATCACCAAGCAATTGCTTCAACCACTTTAATTCACATGTAATTGACGCCATAGATCGATATTCGGCCTCTGCAGAGGACTTGGAAACTGTTGTTGTTTCTTTGTCTTAAAAGATAATGGAGAATAACCAAGCAACACAAACCAACCACTCAAAGAGTTTTTTGTAAGAGGACAACTCGCCCAATCTGAATCACACCACCCTTTCAAACTCAAATCACTATCCGAACGGAGCAATATACCTTGTCCTGGATTTTTCTTCATGTATCGAACAACACGTAAACACGCTTCCCAATGTTCCACTCGCGATCTCTACCTAAATTGTGATAAAATGTGAACTGAATATGTAATATCCGGATGCGTGATCGATAAATAAATTAAACGCCCAACAAGTCGTCGATACTTCTCCACATCACTTAAATAATCCCCATCAGCCAAGGCTAACCTATGATTTTGCTCCATAGGAAACTCTGCTGGTTTAGCACCCAATAATACTGTTTCAAAAATAATATCTAGCGCATACTTCTTTGACACATAAAAAATCCTATTTTATTGCGGGCCACCTCTAGCCCCAAAAAATATTTCACAACACCGAGATCCTTCATCTTAAAACATTGCCCTAAATATGTTTTAAACATAGACAAAGCAACTTTATCATTTCCTGCAATTATCATATCATCAACATATACGAGCACATTAAGTTGTATTTCTCTTCTCGTCAATGTAAATAGTGAATAATCTGAATATGATTGTTTAAAACCATAACATTTCAATGCAGTTGCTAATTTTGCAAACCAACACCGAGGTGCCTGTTTTAAACCATATAATGATTTCTTCATCCTACAAACCATATTAGATTGTTTATTATCAAAACCAGGTGGTATTTTCATGTAAACTTCTTCTTCCAAGTCACCATGATGAAATGCATTGTGAACATTCATTTGATGAACTTCCTAATTTTTAACTGCAGCAAGAGCTAGAAAAGTACGTACATTTACCATTTTTGCGACCGGTGCAAACGTTCCATTGTAGTCTATCCCTTCAACTTGATGATTACCACAACAAACCACACTGGCTTTTAATCTCTGCAAGTTCCCATGTTTGTCATACTTCTCAGTATACACCCACTTACTTCCTACTTTCCTAGCGCCTTCTTTCCCGGTGGTAACTCCTCAAGCACCCATGTCGATCCCCTGATCTTCTAATGCTCGAATCTCTTCGGACATTGCTTTACGCCAACCTTCATATCGCATTGCCTCTTTAAAATTTCGAGGCACAAGTCTTGTTGTAATTGTTGCAATATATTTTCTATGTTGAACAGAAAACGGTCACAATTTACAAAATGTGTTATAGGATAAGGCGTACCTGAGGAAGATGTCGAGGAAGATAAACTAGAGGATGGACTTTTCACTTGTACTATATGGGTCACAAAATCTCTATACTTCGAATTAGGAAATTTGTCTCGCTTCCCTCTCCCTTGTTCAACGAGCTGCTGCTTGGGCAACAACTCACCCTCGACTGGCCCAACTTTCAAATCATCAACACCACTGGCCAACTCAGCCCCTGTCATCTCACTCGTAGTATTTACAATTCCCTTCCCATGCATTTCAGTCACTACTTGGTCGCATGTGCCATGCAAATTAGTCTCATTTGCATGCACATCTTGCTGACATTCCCCATGCAACCCCCCCTCAATACACACACCATCAGAGGAGGCATCATCAAAGGTCACATCATTATTATCATCAAACAAAGCATTATTATTAGGAWTTATATTATCCCAATTTCTCTCACGAAAAGGAAAGACATGCTCTATAAACTTCACATCTCTAGAGACAAAAAAATCTTTGTTTCTAAATCATACAATCTCCAACCCTTTTTTGTAAAAGGATACCCAATAAACACACATTTCCTACTTCGACTTGCAAATTTATCACTCTTATGTCGTTGATCGTGTGCATAACAAAGACATCCCAACACCCGAATACTATCCATAGAGGGAACCTTCCCAACCAAACATTCATACGAGGTCTTATAATTTAAAATAGATGAAGGAGTCCTATTAATCAAATGACATGCCGCTAGAACACATTCACCCCAAAGTTTGATAGGTAAATTCCCCTGAAACCTCAATGCACGAGCAACTGTCAATATATGTTTATGTTTCCGCTCAACACGACCATTTTGTTGTGGAGTACCAACACATGAAGTCTCAAAAATTATCCCATTTTGTGTAAAATAATGTGACAAACATTTAAATTCTGTACCATTGTCACTACGCACAATCTTAATTTTCTGATCAAATTGACGATCAATTAATGCCACAAAATTTAAAAACATAGTCTCAAGCTCCAATTTATTTATTAATAAATAAAACCAAACCGTTCTAGAAAAATCATCAACAATAGTGAGAATATAAGATGCACCACAAGAAGACCGAGTCTTATACGGTCCCCATAAATCACAATGAACTAACTTAAATAATCTACTAGCTCTACTCGTACTTAAAGATAAACTATCTCTAGGTTGTTTTGCACGGAAACAAACACCACAACCATCTTTATTCAAACTACTAGAATTACTCACAAACGGAAGCCTTTTTAGAACTTTCTCCGAAGGATGCCCCAATCTCTTGTGCCACAACTCTACTTAATTATTGCCCCGAACAATAAATGCTTACACCTTTGGAACCCYGCGGAAAAAAGAAAAGTCCATCCTTTGGTTCACCCACTCCAATCACCATCCTCGTCACGCAGTCCTGTATAACACAAATTGATTTAGTAAATTGGACATTACAATTTATCTATGTACTCTTAATGCCTTCCACATGACATGAGCATCTTCATAATACGACAATGTTGATCGAAGAGTAGGTTCAATCGTATTTGTGATCCAAGCGACGAGCATAGAATGCACTGTTTCCCAAGCCTCCAACTTATCAGGAGTTTTAGGTTTAGTGATTGAACGATCAAGAAAGCCAAGTTTACGTTTAGCTTTCAAAGACGTGCGAATCGCTCTTGCCCACTCATCATAATTTTCACCCCGTAATTGCACTTGCGTGATCAAATTCCCTGGATTATCATTCAAACCCAGATAGTACGTTAAATCTTTCTCGGAAATCTTGTCATCCTCTTTCGCCGCCATACCATGAGAAAGAAAATTTTATGCAAGTGTTTGAGAAAAAACAAAAATAAATAAATAAATAAATAATTTATGTATTTCGTAAGAATAACCTAAGATCTTGATACCATGATAAATTCTCCACAATTCTCATCTTATTCCTTCACAAGTTCACATGTATATATARGGTTACAAAATAGATCTGCATCTGCGTAAACCCACAACTCATCACCAACTAATTCTATTCTAAGATAATTTATCCAATAATATAGGCTATAACCATCTAACAAACTAATAGAAAATAATACAAGATATATGTGATAAGATATGTACACGATATATCTTAACATTAACACAGCTACGTGCCCTTCATGCTTATCTACTGACAAGTCAATAAAATACACATTTGATATATCATTTTTTTATTATATTTGTCATACTTTTCTTCATATTTAATTCTTTTGAATTCTATTTGTTATATATTTCGATATTACTCGTCTTGGATATGTTTGCATTATTTTTCTAGGATTTGGCTTGATTTGCTAGGAATATTGGAGATGAAAGTAGAGCTACTTGGATGTTGATCAAAGAATGGGCGATCAAGGCGTTTATTTTGGCAAAAAGCTTCAAAATAATTGCTCATAAAGTTCCTCCGCAATATGGTTGTGGAAATCACCTAGTTTGCCATAACTAGGTTGCGGCCATTTGATTTTTGAAGTGTTTTGAAGTTCTATCACATGTCACACCCTGGCTACTCTACACCCTAGTTGCGGCCTAATATCACATATCACACCCTGGCCGCGGCTTGTTCTTTGATGTTACAAAAATTCTTGATTTTCTTGCATCTCTTGGTTTTTCCTAGGATATAAATAAGATTAGATACAACTTTTATTGCAAGTAATGTTGGACTTGTATTATTAGGCCACAGTATAAAAAAGAGGGTTTTAGTGCATGTTGAGAATAATATAAAAAGACAATAGAAAGGCAATAAGATAGAGGGGGGCGTACAGGGGAGGCTGTCGGAGTTCGGCAAGATTGGCAAGCCCCTCACGATTATTGCATTTTAATTCTTAAACTCTCAGTTTCTTCTCTATGGCTACTTTATTTTCTTTATTTTGATTAATATTCTTAGTTTCTTTACTTTTTCTATGCTTATTTCTCTATTGTTTATTATGTTTGAGTAGCTTATTTATCTAGGATTTGGTTGTACCCTAGTATGAATTATATATTATGATTTGATCCCAATTAAATCCCCAAATTGATTAGTTTATTGTTCATCTTTGCTAGGGTTGATGGTAATATCAATATTTGACTAGAAATAGTACTTATTATGGTGGCAATTTCTTGTATATAATTCATTTGTCTTAGATTCAAATCATTATAATAGGGAGTATTATCATGACTATTATTATGGTGGTTATGGGTACAATTCTTTGAATTATATCATGTTTCGAATTATGATGCATCTTATGATAATTTAGCTAATTTTTGCATGAACTGATATAAATCTTCTCATGTTCCCTATAGTGAGTATTATGAGAAAAATTATGATCCTCCTCCCCAATATGATTTTGCAAGATTTTCTTATTCTCAAGAACCTAAGTCTTCTCTAGAGCTTGCTTTTGAAAAATGTATGGAAAATTTCTGAGAGTTTTCTTAGTTCTTCTAAGAATTTACAAAATAAAAATTGAGTGTCAATTAATGATTTTTCTGAGAATTAATATGACCCTTACTCCCAAGTTGACTATCAAAGTAATTATCAATCTGAATCGAGGTCATCTATGTCAAACTTAAAGGTCGCTCTTGTGAACTTTATGAAGAGTCAAAATACCCAATTGTTGCAATTAGTTGACGAAACAAAAATTTTACAAAGTGCAATAAACTCTGTACAACAAGTGGTAAATGATTCTTTGATGTATGGTGATGACGATGATTTAAGATTTGATGGAGAAATTTTTCAAGTAAAGGAGACTTATAATTCTGAAGTTGAGAATTTGAAGGAAGGTGAGGGAGTAAGTTGTGAGATTAAAGAGCCTATTAAAGAAGASTATGAGGTTGATAGAGAAGAGGTTATTGAGCCTTTAGTATCTGAGTCATTAGTTTTTGAGTTTCATGTCCCTTTTTCACGAAAACTTGACCTTATTCCCTCTTCTTTATGTTTACATCTCCCATATTTTCTCTCTTCTCCACCATTTGTCCATGATAATTTTGTGAACAAGGATACTCATTTGGATGTAGTAGATGTAAATATGTCTTTTGTTCTTCCAAATGAGTCAGGTAAGGTTTCTGTTAATTTTTCTTCTTATTTTTCTTTTTTCCTTTGAGTTTAGTTTTTCTATTTGTAAATATATTAGAGATTTTGATATTTTGTATATTCTTATTCTACTAATCTCTTATATGTTATTTTGTGAGATGCATGCAGATGCATTTGACAAGCTTCAATTCTAAGGGCTTTGATGAGCTATTCTATTGAAGCGATTGGAATTTACTAACATTTTATGTTCTCTCTTTCTTATTTTCTACTAACTCTTTGCATTGTAGGTTATCTCCACCACACATATGGTACACTCTTTCCACTCTCTCTATTTTTTTCTTTTTATTGTATATAGGAGTTTTAGGAGAGCAACAACATGGAAAAGGCTCACGCCTTGTTAGAAATGGCTCGACAATATGCGTAGGGGGTAGTGCATTCCATTCACGTACCTCCTACCGTCTCAATGGAACTATTTCATGCGAAGTTGACAATAAACTTCTCTTGTTGCTCTTAGTTTGTAGTTGGAGTCATATAGCATTAAAGTCATGTTGCATGAATGTCCATCCTTATTTGAAAACAAGTGATTTTCGCAAATAAAATGTTTTTCTTTTTTTCATGAGTTGATTAGTATTGGATGAGTAATTCGATATGGTGACATAAAATCCTTTTAGATGGTATTGTTTGTGGTAAGATGATTTTGCTTTCTTCTTGTGCGATAAGTATTTAATTGGAGTAGAGGTGGTCAAAAGCAACGCGACCCGCTAACACGACATGAAATCAATACGTTATTAACGGGTTTGGGTTGAGGATCTTGACTCGTTTATGTAAACGAGTTGACACGACACGACCGTTTATTAAATGGGTCGGGTTAGGGTTGAGAATTTTAACCCGTTTAAATAAATGAGTTGACACGACACGACACTATTGCACCTAGTTATATACATTAGTATGTCAAAAAGACGTGACACGCTAWCTCGACACGAGAATGACCCGTTATTAGCGGGTTTGGATCGAGGGTATCAACCTGTTTAAGTTAAAYGGGTTGACACGACATGACACGTTTATTAAACGGGTCGGGATAGGGTTGGAGGGATCCAACCCGTTTATGTGAGTGACACGACACGGAAATGATGACACGACACGACACGTTACCCACCTCTAAATTGGAAGCCATAACCTCGTAAGTCTCATCTCATTGTTCCTCCTTCTTGATCGCCCCAATTGGGACTTGCATTTTAGCATTCTAAGATCGATCACTGAATTTTTTGGAAATATGATTGAAGCATTACTTATTGATTAGAGCTTTCAGAGTCATCATTAGAATTTTTGTTTTGTTTTTACATCTCACCTTTGCTAGTTCTTTTGAGCCTATTTTTATTACTTTCTTGACAACCTTTGTGTTACAAGCCTATGGCTTCATTGTAATTCTTTGTTTGGATATGAAAGTATGTTGGGAAGGCCTATGAACTRAAATGTTAAGCTAGTAGGGAGAAGGTTGCTATGAAAAACAAATGAAAAGAACAATGTTGAAAAAAAAACAAGAAGAAAAAATGAAAAATTGTGAGATACAAATCATCAAATACCCAGTAAAAAAATGGTGAAAAAAAAGGAAGGAAGAACGTGTTGTATATTGTTGAAGTTGATGAGGAGGAATTTTGATTTGATTTGATTAGGTTTGTTGTTGGTATGAAATAATTTGATTTCTAGTTGGAGTTTTTGTGACATTTACATCTTGTGTGGCCAGAGATGTCAAGTGTTATTCTCTCAATTACATTGCTTTTTGTTATTATTACCACCACAATCCCAAATTACATCTTCCCACCTTKATCACCTAAGCCTACCCTTCAAAAGTCCTCTTGATTTCCTATGCATTTTGGTTCCTTAACGGTGGAGGGCAAGATTTTGTGCAAGCCCCGACGAAAGTCATCAAACTAAAGCGAGGAAAGAGCAAATGATGGGCGCCTTTATGGAAAGTCAAGCTTGAAGAAAAAAGTTGTAAGATTGGTTGACCATCTATGAGATTATTATTTCATCCATAGTTATTGATTTGAGAGTTTAAAAATAGTTTTTGAACAAAAATAATTTTTAGCTTTCAAATAATCACTTGGTCTATATACAGAGTAATTGGTTTGGATATTCCCTTGGTTATCTTGGGACAAGCAAATGTCTAGTGGGGGGAGAGGTACTACATCATTTAGGTGCATACTCATATAGATTAGTGCATTTTAGTTTAATAATCAGCATTTTTTTTTCTTTTGCATCCATGCATTTTGGCTTTGTAGGTATGCCTTCTGAAAACCTTCACGAGACCATACTCGTCCACTAGGGTAGCATAGGGGTTTAAAGGGCTTGTTGCACATGCTAAGTRCAATCATGATTCCTACGATAGTGATCGAGTATAAGATTTATTGCTTTCTTAGAGTAAACTTTTATTTTCGTTTTGTTACTCGAGGACGAGTAAAGGTTAAGTGTGGGGGAATTTGATAAGTCGATAAAATACACATTTGATATGTTATTTTTTATTGATATTTGTCAGACTTTTCTTCATATTTAATTCTCTTGAACTCTATTTGTTATATATATCGAGATTACTCGTCTTGGGTATGTTTGTATTATTTTTCAAGGATTTGGCTTGATTTTCTAAGAATATTGGAGATGAAAGTTGCGCTAATGAATGTTCATCAAAGAATGGATAATTTAAGGCGTTTATTTTGGTAAAATGCTTCAAAATAATTGCTCATAAAGTTCCTTCACAATATAGTTGTGGAAATCACCTAGTTTGCCATAACTAGGTTGAGGCCATTTGATATTTGAAGTGTTTTGAAGTACATGAAAGCCTACTCCGCACCCTAGTTAAGTTACGGCCTAATATCACATGCCACACTCTGGTTGTGGCCTCTTCTTGGATGTTACAAAAACTCTTGGTTTTCCTTGCATCTCTTGGTTTTTCCTAGTATAAATAAGATAAAATACAACTTTTATTGCAAGTAATGTTGGGCTTGTATTCTTAGGCCACAGTAATTAATAAAAAAAAGAGGGTTTTAGTGCATGTTTAGAATAATATAAAAAGACAATAGAAAGGTAATAAGATGGAGGGGAGCGTACAGGGGAGGCCGATGGAGTTCGGCAAGATTGGCAAGCCCCTCACGAGTATTGTATGTTAATTCTCAAACTTTAAGTTTCTAATATGGCTAATTTATTTTCTTTATTTTGATTAATATTCTTAGTTTCTTTTTTTTTTTCTATGCTTATTGCTCTATTGTTTGTTGTAGTTTTTATTTTTTTATTTTGATAATTATGTTTGAGTAGCTTACTTATCTAGGATTTGGTTGAACCCTAGTATGAATTATATGTTATAATTTGATCCCAAATCCCCAAATTGATTATTTTATTTTTCATCTTTG
The DNA here is from genome assembly GCA_008642245.1 of Bassia scoparia. Lineage (NCBI taxonomy): Eukaryota > Viridiplantae > Streptophyta > Magnoliopsida > Caryophyllales > Amaranthaceae > Bassia > Bassia scoparia. Next base: position 61,590 of record SNQN01000946.1, read on the forward strand.
CTAGGGTTGGTGTGATTATTATCAATATTTGACTAGAAATAGTACTTATGAATGTGATTAGTTTTGTGATGAAAGTTGGCTCTTAATCGTTTTTAGAACCCTAGAAAAAAGTAGTAAAAATCTTCACGAAAGTAGCTGATCGGACTTGCTAGTATTTTAGGACGCTATTCTTAATGTCACTAATATGTATGACTGAATGAAAATAGGTATCATTATATAGTTAGGGAAGCCATAAATTGATCGAAAAAAAACTTTGGTACTAATATAGGGCACATCTATCCTGTTAAATATTTCTCTGATTGATTTGTGAGTAAGTTTAATGATTACATATGTTCATATTATCAGAGATACTTAATCCTAGATATTTTTGCTCTTTAGATTTCTTTATTAGTTAGTATTTTCAATTCTCCTTTTTTTCACAACAATAAAATCGATTTCGACCGACCGTAGTCACCGACCGAAAATCGGTCGGTAAAGAGCGAATTCGATCGGTGAGACTATACCGACCGTTTTTTGACTACCAAAAAAACTCGGGAAAAATTATTTTTTAYCGACCGAACATCGGTCGGTATTACCGACAGATTGCACAATCGGTCGGTAAAATATTTTTTCCCTCCCAAAATTTGGAGGGAGGCAATTATTTTTCGGTCGGTATTTAAATTGCCTCCCTCCAAATTTTGGGAGGGATTGTATTATACACCGACCGCTTGTGCAATCCGTCGGTAATACCAACCGATTTTCGGTCTGTAATTTCAATAGTTTTTTTCTTTGTTTTTTTGGGTTGCTCCTATTTTATTGCCTCTAACTAAATATAAAAAATAAACAATAAATAGAAATTAAATTAAATGTGAATGGAAAAAACAAATTATATATTAAAAATAAGATTTTATATTATATAATTCGTGCATAATACACAAAATAACAATGTCATTGTTTGAAAATAAAAACGTACGCTACAACAAATTGAAATCTAAGTAAGAATTGCTACGACGCTACGAAAGCTCCAAAAGCACCAGAACCGTCTGTCCGATCGTCCGAGCCTCCGGGAAAGGAAGACGGACCACCAAACCACCTCATGGTAGCGTCCATCTGGGCTTTCATATGCTGGATGTACTCGTCTTGTTGCTTTTGCTTCTCCTCCATCTCCTTCCTAGCTTGCTCGGACGCCTCCAAACGCTCGGACATGTCTACCAGTTTAGTCGAAACTCGTGAAGAGTAGGCGGATCCAGCGTTCCACCGTGAGGGCTTCACATAATAGAGAGAGGCTCCATCTTTGCCGAAACCGTGAACCTCCCCCTTTCTTAAGCCACCAATTCTGTCAAAAAAGACCTGGTTGGGATCTGGTGATGAGCCACTTGCTTAACACTCAGATAGCTTCTCCTTATATTTCTCCTGAAAATTGAATAGTTAGTTCATAAAATTCTAAATAACAAAAAATTCGGTTGACCTGCAAATTGTTTAAAGCTCGATCATGTCATATTTTACTCACTTAAGCTTCTTAGGCCTTAATTGGACA
>SNQN01000946.1:67412-86560 GCA_008642245.1 Bassia scoparia
TTAAAGCTCGATCATGTCATATTTTACTCACTTAAACTTCTTAGGCCTTGATKGGACCCGTTAAGACACGAGAAAGTCAAATTGGGGCGTAATAGAGCCATTTTTGATGTGCTCTACTAATTGTAATTCATAGCGACTAATAATTGATTGAATCTTCTCTCTGAGATCGACCCTGACTTACCCTACTACATAGCTAGAAGGATAAGTTAGGTAAAATATTATCTTTGTTAGGTGCGCGACACGCCTTTCATCTACCCTTAAAACCTCTCACTGTAATATATCCTAGGTGGATGCCCTAGACTAATCTAGTTTGGCATGCCTTGTACATCAAGTCATTAAGGCTCCGTTTGTTTCGGAGAAAAATATTTACCAAGAAAATCATTTTCCCACTTTCCCTTGTTTATTTTGCAAAAACAAAATAAAAGGAAAATTCAGTTGGAAAACTATTTTTCAGTTATAAGGAAACCATTTTCCTATGAAAAACAAAGGAAAAATTTTCCTTTCTTTTCTTAAGTAAGATTTCTTCAAACAAACAAATGAAAATGAGCTTTAATGAAACAATATTCCACACAAATAAACAATGGAAAATAATTATAAATTTCAATTTTCCTTCGGAATATGTTTCCCATGGAAATAACACACAACAACAAGGATGCAAAAACGACACAGCTATGACAAGCGACAAGTTTTGGGCGGCAAGGCTGCAAATCTGAGTAAACACAACACACGTCAAGCCACAAAACACCAAAAACACTAACCCACAACCCCACACCAAGACAGGACCCAACCGCTACTAAATAAAGCAGATCTATAGCCAGCCACGTAGGAAACCACACCGCCAAATGTAAACACCACAGCTAACAACACTAAAACAAGATGTATGGTCTGTTTACTTCAGCTTATTATTAGTTTTGTTTAATTCAGTTTAACTCAGTTTAAATCAGTTGAACTTAATTATTTTCTTAGCTAATTTGTTATTAACGATAAGGATGATAATGGTAATAATAATATTGACCATAAGGATGCATGCATAATAATATAATATATATAATAATATAAATAGAATACGAAATAATAGATATAATAATAATATAATATAAGATACATTAATAATATAGTAATCAAAAATATAATAATGAATATAGATAAATAATAATAATAATATATATATAATAATAATAATATAATAATATAATAAATATGTAGATAATATATAATATAAATAAAATAAATAAAATAATAAATTAATAAATAATATATATGTTGTTGTTGTTGAATGTGTAGTGAAAGATTAATAGCATCATTAATATTGAATCCAAGGTTATATAATAATAATAATTGTAATATTATCCAAGAAAACACTGTCTTTTATTTAACTGTTAAATATTTGAACTAGATTAATATAATCCCAAAGTTAAAGTATTAACACGAGTTACATAGTGTAAATATAATAAAGATTACTTATCTAATACTTGTTAACATATATCATGAGTAATTCAATCAAAGTTAAATATTAACATAAATTAAATAATCAATTATTAATCCAAAGATATACTACTAATAATACTTAAATATATATATAACAATCTCATTATTATATGGTTAAATAATTATATATTAATTCCTGGATTAATATTTATCAAATTTAAATATTTCAGTTCAGTTCAGTTCACCTCCGTTCAATTCAGTTCAGTTGATTTAGTTAATGTATACAGACTCATAGTGTTCACAATCCACCGCCAGCAACCTAAATTACCCAACACAATAAAGAACCAATTCAACATGCAAAACAACCACCAACAATAAAAACCTACAATTAAAATAGCAAGGTGGTATTTGTTATTGTTAGATTAGCTGACTGATACAAGAAGGGGGTGAATTGTATTTAGAGAAACTTGCGCGTTTTTGCGAAATTAAAATAAGGAAAGTAAAGAAACTAGAGACAAGAGATTCACAAACACGTAAACTCTCATTGACAAGTGTCAAGAGACAAAATTGTGACCTTCCCTTGAAGGATTTCTTCCTAGATTTATTGGAAACACAYCTTATACAATCAGAGACCTCTTACGAGTACCACTAACTCGAAAGCCGACCTCTCAATCAATTCCTCTGTTGATCGAGCACTCATCTCTCTTGCAAGTGTCACTCTCACTTACAAGCCTCTCTGGATTCTCACGACCCAAAGCCTCTTTAAGAACCACTATCTTGAAGCATTTATAACTCGATTAATAATTCTAAAGTGTTTGACAATAAGAAGATAGAATGAGTCAGATTTTATGTTTAATCAAGTGTTATTTGGTACTTTGTAATAGTGAAGTGATTATGTATTTATAGGCAAAGTATCGATGGTGAAATCAAGGCACTAAGTCTCTACTTCATGATCTCCTAAATTTTAGGGGAACATGCTCTAATGGAACTTGAGCAGCACTGCATTCACCCACGTTTTCACAAACAGTAGTAAAAACATTTTCTTTACTACTTCCTGGTTTTTCTCAACTGATTTAATGCCTTACTCAACAATAAATCCCAAAGCACGTTCTTCACTTTTTTTAACTTTAAACCGATTTTCCATAAATTTGTTTTTCAAAATATATTATCCACAAATCAGCTTTATAATATTTATAAGATAAAGTTTTAATAATTATAAAATTAATTCTAACAATATTAATGCATTTGATATAAAAGATATTTTTATTATTTAAACTATATACAATTACCTTACTTTATTTTTTTGCAAAATTCTTTTATATCAAACTTCATAATCCATTAATAAAATAAAAATTATAACTTAAAATTTCATCTTAATTTTTCTTAGTCAATCTCCCAACTATATCAATGCCAAACTTACAATAAGTCCTAAAAAAATAAAATAATTAAGACTCATTATACCTTGATGTTCCTTGTATGATCCATCAGTCTTCTTCGAGTTAATTAAGGCACTCAAGTTCCTTCATGGTTGAGTTTCTTCCTTGAACTCCTTTAATTTCTCCAATGTCACAGAAGCTTCTTTCCACCCTTGGACGATTATTACTCCTTTAAGACTTCTAAGCATTGAATCTGTTGTATTGCGTAACACTAAATGCAACATCAAATAGACACACACGAGTTTTCTTTCTTATTTGTGTTCATTCATCAAAACCTTAAGGTTCAACAATTATTCACTAATTTGGCCTTTAATATTGTTTGAGTCACCTGGTGCTTGTGGTTTTCATATGGTTTTCATCTACACTTGCACGTGTAAAGTTTGCAGAGGCATCTTCAACCAAATCGTCATTAAACGTCAATACCTTAAAATAAGACTCACCCACTTATGTGAAAAAAACAACGTAGTTTTCCAACAGACTGTGCAGCCTTCGTCGTCGACTAAGATTTTTAMCCTCCATGTTTGGCGACTGGGGCGTTCAAGTACGCACCATTCACCAAAGACTTAGCAGCGCTAGCATAAAACAGGCTAGGTAATCGCTACATTCAATATGGCTCACATGAATTATTTTTATCCTCTAAAAGATTCAATGAGTTCTTGAGGTAATCGTGTGTAATTTTCCTTACTTAGAGTTTTGGTGAGGTTGTGTACTCGAGTCTAGAAAGTGTTGGAGTAAACAATTGGGGTTTAGGCTTGTTTTTCTAGAGTTAGGAACAATATTGGGTTGTAATTTAGATGTAGGTTTCAAGTGCGTTTTCATAGTAAGAGTTAGAATTCCTACAAGGCGGGTAGGTGGGGAGTAGACCTATGAGTTTGGATCGAACCTTGTAAAAAATATGTCTCCTTACTTTCTCGCACTTTACTTGCACATTGCAAAACTGTTTCTTAACCTGTTTATTAATATTGAACTGATAATTCCACTCGGCTAATTTCACCTAAACTAATCAAAGATTTTTTTAATCGATCCTTAATCGCTGCAAGATTAAAATAGTTGATGGTATTTCCGCAATTTGGCCGAGTACCACTTAATTCACCCCACTTTCAAGTACTCTTAGGCTTGTTTACAATGTAGTTGGAATTGGGTTCGTTGCTATAGGAATGACATCTTGATTACCACATTTCCTTGTTGTAATCCCAAGATTTGCAATCCTAGTTTGTAATTGTTGAGATATATTTAGAGAATATGGTTAGTTAGTTATGATAGAATATATTTTGGGTTAAATATCTTTTTTTTCCTAGATTATCTCTATTATATAAGGGAAGGGGGAGGTGGTGGTGGTGTCCCCCTAAAATTACCCCCTTACCCTTACTAATTACGATTTTTATAAAGCAATTTTAAATGAAGCCAAAAAAATCAACCGTAATTAATTACTTTAAAATTACAGAACTTGACTTTAATATGTTTCAATCAATTAATACATGTTTCTAATTTAAATTATTTGCCATTTATTTTGATTTTCCATAATTAGGAAAATAACTATATATTTGGAATGGTTCCCAATTACCGAAAAAAGTATTGTTATTAACTAGACACCAGAATTCACCATCATTAACTTAATAACTAAATTAGAAATCTAATTTTGTGTATATTGAACATCAATAGACTTAATAGTTTTGCACTACGTATCAAATACAATAAAAAGTTAACAATATATTAATATATGAATTATTATATATTTTTCTCTATTATAAAATGCTCTCTTAGATTATTGTCGGTATATTAAATTGTGGCACTACTTTGTTATTAAAAGGCTACGAATGAAAAAGTTAAAGACTAGTATGATATATCATAAGATATGGTTCGTTGGRAATTTGGGAAGATTTGCTATATATTATAACTTATAAGTATTCATGTGAGTAGCTAATAATATTGCGAACTTGATTCCTAGAAATTTTACACGTTATCAGGTTAAAAGGGTTTTTTACACCGTTTTTTCCCTACAAATTATTTTCCATGGTTGGCGATATATCACCATCAATTTCGAGTGTGATTGTTAATAATATATATGTCTAGAAAATCAATCAAATGGTAAGTTTGATATTACGCCATGGATCCTTGATACGGGAGCAACTCATCATGTTATATGACAACGTTTATGCTTATTTGACACACAAAATTTTGAGTATCCTATTGGTTTGTCGAATGGTGAAAAAGTGATTGCAACATTGATGGGATCCATTTATTTGTCCGATAAAATTACTTTTAACGGAGTACTTTATGTTCCCAATTTGAGTTGCAAATTACTAACAATACTGTATCATATCATATTCATACGACTAATATAGACCGGTTTCACAATAACTTATTGTGAACTCAATCTATGTCACGTGATATTTGTGTAAACCTATAGTACACGATATCACGATTTCCATAAAAAGCGGCTTTTTAGATTCCATTCTTCAAAAAGTTGCAGTTGTTTTTCTTCCTCCATTTTCAACTGTTGCACTACAACATTTTTTCTGTCTCTTCATTCTCTTCATCTTCTCCATCTTCTATGATCTCTCTCTTTCTTTCTTCTGCATTTTCATTTCTTAGTTATGGCTAAAATAACGATCAAGACTAGGTTCTCCAAAAATACTTCTGAAATTAATGTGTAAAAACRTCAAAAGTGAGTGATAAAGTACTCGCGAAGTTCGACAAAACTGATTTTAAAAAACGGAGAGGCTTGAGAAGTTCTATCGGTCGTCCTCCTTCAATTGAGAAGTCTATTCAAGGTTTAGTTCTGTTTTTATGTTTTTCTTAACGTTATTATTATTTTATTCTCGATATCTTTTGAATTTTTTATTTATTTTTTATTAGATCTGTTTTTATGTGAAATTGTGTATTTGTTATTTAGTTCTATTGTATATTATGTATTTTTTAATGATATTGTGTAATTGTTGTTGTTATTTTGTTTCGGTGTAAAATCTATTGTTTCTACGTTTATAAGTTACGCAATTGTTTAGATAATGTTATAATATAGTTCTAAATGTTATTTTGTAGTTTTATGTGATATTACATATTTTATGTTATTTTGTAGTTGTGTAATAATAAGATTAATATAATGTATTTGTGCATGCTTTGTGTATGTCTCAAATCTCTATTTTTCAGTTTTCGTAATTAGGTCTTTTTATGTATCTTTGCTTAATATTATGTTGTTGTAGTTGACATTATGTATATTCAGATAATATTATGTATCTTGTTTGTTTATTAATATTTGATATTATCTATGGTTTCTCATGTAATTGTGTTGTATATAGTCGTTTTTTTAAATGACAAAATGTATTTGTGCATGGTTTGTGTGTATGTCAAATCTGTATTTTTAAGTTTTCGTAATTAGGTCTTTTTATGTATTTTTTCTTGATATTATGTTGTTGTAGTTGATATTATGTATATTCAGACAATATTATGTATCTTGTTTGTTTATTATTATTTGATATTATCTAGGGTTTCTCATGTAGTTTTGTTGTATATAGTCGTTTTTCTAAATGACAAAATGTATTTGTGCGTGCTTTGTGTGTCTGTCAATTCTGTATTTTTAGCTTTTCGTAGTTTAGGTCTTGTAATGTATCTTTTCTTGATATTATGTTGTTGTAGTTGATATTATGTATATTCAGATAATATTATGTATCTTGGTTGTTTATTATTATTTGATATTATCTAGGGTTTCTCATGTAGTTTTGTTGTATATAGTCGTTTTTTTAAATGACAAAATGTATTTGTGCGTGCTTTGTGTGTCTGTCAAATCTGTATTTTTAGATTTTCGTAGTTTAGGACTTGTTATGTAACTTTTCTTGATGTTATGTTGTTGTAGTTGATATTATGTATATACAGATAATACTATGTATCTGGTTCATTATTATTAGATATTATCTAGGGTTTCTCATGTAGTTGTGTTGTATATAGTCATTTTTTTAAATGACAAAATGTATTTGTGCGTGCTTTGTGTATCTGTCAAATCTGTATTTTTAGGTTTTCGTAATTTAGGTCTTGTTATGTATCTTTTCTGATATTATGTATATTTGTTTTATATAATTTAGTTTTCAATTATCTTACAAAAATTTCACGTGATAATATATATATTATATTAATATTATATTGTTAACTTTAATATTATGTGTTAACTGAAATATTGGTATTCTTGAATTTTGCAGAGAAAAATAGTCAAAGTAAATATGTGCTATCTCGACGTATTAATTCTCCAGCACATTTTGAAGGTATAAAGTTTTAATAATATGTATATTTATATTACGTAATGTTATACTTTTATGCCTTATGTTCTGTTTAGGTTATATTATGCATTTTTGAATAATAATATTATCTTTAAGATTATGTATTTTTGAATAATATTATGATCTTTTATATTATATTATTTATACTCAGATTATGTTATGTCTTCTTTAATGATCTTAAGTATTGTTTTATGATGAAGTGTATTTTTGTTTAAATGTTATAGGTAATGAACATCAACTTGTACGATCTGCTTAAAATGTTAGTCCTTCACAATCTGATAATGAATACGATGTTAGTTCTGATGATGACCCAGAGTACGAAGAAGGTATATTCGTAAGATCATAATATAAGCTGAATGATATTCTTCAATTTCTTATTTTAAATTATTGTTATTATTTTTATAATTTTTTCAGTGAAAGAAAATGATGGTGCTTCATTAAGTGATGATGGTAAAAAAAAATAGTAACTGCACCATCAATGAAACCAATTGCTTCGAAGAAGGTTCAATCAGTATTGGAATCTATCAGTATTTCATCTTTGATGGACATCAAATCACTTGTTCCTCCATTAAAGACTACATGCAGTCCTACTAGAATCTTCAAGTTGAATCAAGTGCTGGTTGGTGAATATAGACAAGTTGTGATTGATATGGGTTTTGGGTCACTGCTTGAGTTGAAGATTAATAGATGTGAACAAACACTCTTTGCATGGCTGGTTCAAAATTAATGGTGGTACTTCTATAGTTTGTATATCTGATTCGAAGGCGTTCATTTTAAATGAATATGATGTGTATGACCTGTTAAAGTTCCCTATGTCTGCAACTGATGTATTTTCAGTTTCAAGGGGTCCGAATTCAAAGAATCCGCATTACATTTTAAAAGCACAATGGAGACGGTACTTCAATGTGATAGATGAGAGCGGAGGTACTATTCCATTGACTGCTGTTGATATGGAAATAAGAAGAATAATTGAGGAAAAAGGAGATGTAAGGTTGTTCAAGAAGTTGTGGTTGATGATGGTTTCCTCATCTTTGTTGGCTCCAACAGCAAGTTCTTACCTTGATTTAAGGTTGGTAATTGTTGTTGAGGACATTGACAACATACACAAGTATAATTGGTGCAAGTATGTTGTTGAGAGGTTGAAGTATGCAACTTTAAAATATCTTGATCGTATGTTAAAAAGGGGAAATCATGTTCATTCGAAAGATGCGTTATTATGTTAATGCTCATATATTTTCACCATTTCAGAATTGGTGGTGAAAGGATTCCACATTTTATCCCTCTTCTTCCATATTGGGACAAACAACGACTTAGAACAAGGTGTGTAGCTGAAGCTAGTGGGAAATTAAGTACTGGTATATTGGGTAATTCTTTTCCTATTAGCTCGAAGTATGAATTTGTTGATGGTCATGTCATTTTGAAGAGGCGAATTAAGAAAATGTCTGAGAGACCAGTGATTGACATACCTTCAATATATGCCACTTCTAAATCTGTTGCTTCTTCGAAACCAACAAATTTCATTTCAAATGAAGAACCTATGATTAAAGATCTCAAAAAGAAGAAGCAAAAGATGAAGCTTGAGTTCGACTTTCCTGTAGGGACAGAAACAGATGAAGAGATTTGAAGGTTTTGTGGTACTCAAGAGGGGGGGTGAATTGAGTATGCTTATCTATTACCAATTTTTCTTCTTTTGTTTTCGGACTTAGTGTGAGGAACCAGTTGGGCTGGTTCTGTACGCAGCGGAATATAAGTAAAGCAATAAAGAACACACAGTATTTAACGAGGTTCACCCAACTCTGGGCTACGTCCTCCTATCCTAAGTTCTTTTATTCTACTCCGAATAACAAAGAACTCGCTCACTCTGCTGTTTCCCTACTCAGGGAACCATSACACCCCACACTCAACTCTAAATGTGCACTCGACTCACACTCGTAAGTCCAAATTTGTGTTTGAACTCACAAACACTCACCAGGCTTTCAACCCCTCTGTTGAATGCCTTTACAATAGCAATTTTCTCTCTTATGATTCACTTCTTAAAAGCTAAGTAAGAGAATGATTAAGCTCGTCTAATGCTCTTGTGTGACTCAAAGTAATAATCTTGTGTTTTTGTCTTTTTCTCTCAAAAATGTTCTGCTCTTTTTATCCGTGGAGAGAGTTATGGAATGTGGAAGCATAGATGAGTATTTATATGTATATTAACTTAAACCCTAGTTTCCATAAATCTATAAGACAAGATTAGATTTATGGAAAGTATTTATCTTGTTCGATTTTATCCTAATGAAATAATCGAACAAAATATATACTCCAAGGTTTAAGGCAATATACACATATTCATCTATATTTCCAGCTGCAAATATCTTTTCAAAATATCCTTTTAAAATATATTAGAAAAATCCTTTTTCAAAACCGCAGCCGAATTTCCATTCAGGAACACAACTGGTTCCCCAGCTTGGTTCCTTAAATGAGTGTGTTATGAATTCTGTTTCAAGCTTTGTACCAGAATTCATATCATACTCAGAACACTTAAAGCACTTAGACTATTACTATTTAATCACACTACAGAGCATATTACATGAATTCCTAAATTTAAACTTTAAGGAGCAATTCTTCTAATCTTCATGTAATCTTCAAGAACTTGAATCTTCCTTTAAMTACTTCAATTTTGAGCACARCTTCTTTCTTCGAATGTCTTCGAAAGGYTTCATACTTCAAGTCTTGGAATCAATCTATTACTGCACATATAACAAGGTTAACATGCAATAAAAGATATATGACTGTTTTCCAGCATAACAKTCAAGGAAACAACTCGTACTGGTTCTGTACCAGTGAATGAGCTTTTCATGTAATCAGCTGTTCCCTGTAACAAACAAGTTAGTTTTAAAGTATTCACAATAAATATTAACTTGTCTGAGGAAACAAGTATCCCAAACCAGCTGGTTCCCAGAACCAACTATATTCATATTGAAGCATCCTGTTTCCTGTAATGGTTTGTCATCATTCAAAACTTTAAGGGACTCAACAAGATTGCTAAATCTGCAAMTGATGTGAGTTTATTATTATGTGAATCTAAATGATATTATGTGTTTGTGAATAATATTATATAGTAGTAATAATATTTTATCTCATGTTATTATATAATTAATTTCATTTTTAGGTTATTCTGTTGTTTTGAATAATATTATGAATTTATAGTTCTTATTATGTATAATATAATAATATTATATATTTTGTGAAGTATAATAGGTAATTCTGTGTTATAATTTCTTTTTATATAATTTTGTTTTATTATGTTAGCTTATATCATATTATTTACTTTTTGGATGATAGTATGTATTATATTTATAATATGTTTATTAAATGATTTCATTTGTTGCTGAGAATATTGTGTACTCCCTCCATTCCTTGAAGTTCCTACCACTTCCCTCATTTGGACGTTCCATGAAGTTCCTACTACTCTCACTATATTCCATTTTAGGAAACCTTATATTATTTTTTAAATTGTGGTGGCCCACCATGTGGAACYCATCATACCACTTGCAATACACTCATGTGTATTAAACAATGCACTTTTATTTGTTTCTCTCTCCAATCTAAATTTACTATTTAACCTCATTCCTTATATTATAATAGTTTCCATATTTTACACCCAAATAGTGTATGGTAGGAACTTTAAGGAACAGAGGGAGTAGTTGAAATTGCTAATATATTATTCTGGATGTTATTATGTAATTGTTTTACTGTTCCTAATTTTTATTTTTTTTGTATTAGTTGTGTATAAATGATTTGTTTTTAATTATTTGTTTTTTGTTTTTTAAATTATGTAGCATGTTCATGCATTATTTTTTCCAATGGAGGAGGGATATGCATGTAGTTTCTTCGTATTACATTGATGAGTTCAAGAAGGAGTGTGAGAGGAGAAAAAAAAAAAAAAAAAAAAAAAAGATCGGCCTGCTACTGAATTGTCATCACAAGATTCTTTGGATGATTTTTGAGTACTGATATGTTTCAGAAGTGGTTTGATGAAGTTACTTCGTTTTCTGAACTCGTCAAAGAAATACCTGTTGATGCTAATCCGTAAAGTTTTTCATCTGTTGCTGTCTCTCAACGTAGTGATAAAGCTGATAAGATGGTTAACAATGTTTTAACTTTTTTTGACACTGTTTTGATGATGTTATATCGTTTTTCATATTATATGATTATAAATAATATTATACACTTGTATATAATATTATGTAATGTTTGCTGATACTGTTTTTGGACAGTTATTTTATTCTGCTGTTAATAACAATATGTTATCATTTATTATATATTATGAATTGATTTTGTTTAGAGTTTGTTATTTTAATTATATATTTTATTTTAATTTAAAATGTTGTGTTGTATGATATTATATGCTTTTCGATATTATGTGGTTTTCAACAATATTTTGTTGTTTTTTTAGTATATTATATAGTTTTGATTATTCTAAAAACAGTTGTTAATTCATGTATTTTTTTCTGTGTACAGTGAAGTGATTTTCAAAGTAAGTGATTTGTTCTTCTTGCCAAGAAGTGAGTTTTATGCGATCGCTAGTGAAACAGAAATGTTTGAAGCTTGCATTGATAATTTTGCTACGATGCTTAACATGAATGAATTATCTATTGCAAAYAATAAGAAGAGACCAAAGAATATATACTTTGGGTCATCACCAGGAGTAAGTATCATAATTATTTTCTATATTTTTTGTTTAATAAATTATATAATTTTTCTAAATTTTATTTTCTTTTTTATTGATGTGAGTTTATTATTATGTGTATTTAAATGATATTTGTGAAGCATATTATATAGTAGTAAATAATTTTATCCAGTCCATTTTCCACGTTTTTTACAAACGTAGCCCACTCTGTGCCGCCCCCTGAGTAGAGTAGATTGTGTGAGTCTGATTTCATGTTTACAAACGGTAGCTCGCACGTCACAGTTTTCTGCATGGACACACTGCGAACCATGGATCCAAGCTCCAGGGTATTGATAAACTTCATATTTGTCGAAACCATACTTGTATTTTGTCGTCCAATTTTTGATGCTTTCCTTCGATGAATTGGAAACATGGTGGGCGAAGTCAATTTTATCGAATTTTTCCAACGTATAGCTCCGCACCTCAGCACGTTGAGGTCGTTGCCTTGGTGATTGGGTGCGAGGCCATGTTTGTTGATCTATCAAAGATGAAGCTTCGCACGTCGCATTATTCAGAGCTTTCGTCATCCGCTTAAATCAGGAAGTTGGTTCCTTCGCAGTTGGACATTGCCCTACTGCAATTTTGCCAATCCTAGAAACTCCTAAGCGCTATGACGGGTGAAGGATTATTTAGAGTTAATTTTAAAAAATTTAATCCTGTTTAGTCCATTTGAGAATTCATAGTGTAATTATTCGCTTTGAATTTTACTTATTCCCAAGGAGGAGTTTCCCTTTAAAATAACAGACATTTCGAAGTTTAATATTTAGTTTTCATTTATCTACGTACTTAAAGTTTTTACAAGTTGAGCGCCTTCAGGCGACTCAAAACTTGAAATGCGGTGCACGCTTGCAATCGCTTAGGGTGAGCGCCTGTCAAGTCGACTCAAATATGCTTGCTTAACATAAAATTTCGCAATTGTGAATATTCCAAAGAGAGAAGTGTCCCTGTGACCATCTTCTAACTTGAAGTTCCATCCCTTAACACTTCACAAATTTTTATGGCCTTCCCAATTGATCAACCTTTCCCTGCCTTTCCATTGCCCTTTCCTTGTGGAATTCCATCTTCCTCAACACGGTCTCCCAATTGGAGAGCCTATTGACCGCCTTGGTATCTTGGAATTCTTAACTTATGTTTGTTGACGAGGAGCCGTTTGCCGGAATCCCGATAATGTCAAGATTATCACTCATGCTTCCCAATTTCCTTCTCGTTGTAACCACTAACCGTATTGTTGGCTCATACATTCATGGCAATACGAGATCCGAACCAAAGAACAAGGGCAATGAGTTTCTCCTGTTGAGTTCTTCGCCATGTTGGATCGACCAAGCCACGATTGTACAATTCGTCCACCCTAGTTCCTTTCGCATGTCTAACTCTTCTTCACCCCTTACTATAATCTGTGAAATGAACTCAACCTGTCCATTGGCTGCAGGTGCCACTGAGCAAATGATCATGATTACTTGTCCGATAGCAGTTTGTGGAATGTTGAATCAAATTGTGGCCATGCGAAGATATGGATCTGTGGCATCCATCGAGTTAAATTGTTCCTGGTTAAACCATTGCACATTCCGCGCACTTTAACGATATTCTCATCTGAGATTCAGCTCTACCATTTGGAGAATAGTCTACAGCCACATATAAAAAAATTTTTTTGCCCCGGACTTCAGTGAGAAAGGCCAGGTGTCTACGCCCCACTTGGAAAATGGCAGAGGTGATAGCACAGGGATAACTATTTGCCCTCTTGGTGATTGGGCATGAAATTCGGCACTTGTGACATTCTCTGATTAGATTGGCGGATCTTCTCTCAGAGTACAATATCGTAAGAGTCTTCGGCAAAGACGCTTACCCCAAGTGGATCCACACAAGCCTTTTGGCAGTATCATCCAACCTTCTGCCCTTTCCCTGTGTGCAAAGGTGGAGAAGATTTCTTGTAGAGCTGCGCATCCCAATTCGAACACCGTATCCCGCCCTTCAACATACTTGCTTTCTTTCGGATCGGGGTAGAAATTCCCGTTTTCTTTGTGTCAAAATCTCGTCCATCCAGGTGCTCCTCGATTGATTAATGGACCTCATCTAGCTCGTCTATACTCGCCTGATTTTCTTGACTTCCTGTAGTCGAGCTAGCCACTGGACACGTCGGCTGAGTTTTCTACCTAGCACTCATGCACTAGTGAAAAACGTATCAAGTCCTTCAACTTCCTTCTTTTACCATATTCCAATACATTTTATCCCATATTTTCATCCCTCTCGTTACAACCGTTGACCTGATCGACCACCAGCTGCGAATCTGACATAGCATCATTTTCGTTGGCCCCCAAGCCGGCTTGTTTTAAAAAAAAACCACCATTCAGATCCCCGCCTACCAAACGCTTCATATTTAGACCTCAATGTTAAGATGTCGGAACTTAACCTCATGGCATTTAACCGTGTCCCCCTCGGCGATTTGAAACAGGATGCCTCCCCACAGCCATTTGAGTATAGATGATGATCATCTACAAATAATGTCCGACACCTCTCTTGACTTCTCGGCCGGGAGGTCTGGTCTATTCCGACAATAAAACTTCCAAGCTTGCCCCTTTAGGCTTTTCTGTTCGAACTCTAGTAACCCGTTCAATGCTATTGCCCATAGCATCCTTCCACGACTCCAGCTTGGTCAGAGGTTAACTTGATTGGGACTGGTCAGTTAACAACATTCTATGGGTTGCAAAGTAGGGACAAGTTTCTTGCTAGCCATCATGGAGTGCCAAGCCAAAGTTTTCAAATGTGGCGATAGCGCCATTCCACTCTTGGAGTACAGGCTTACAAGATAAACCGACAATCTGGCTTCCTTCCCTTTCGGCCACAGCACTGCCAGACAAGCATTCGGAGACCGACGAGATACATGTACAGGATTCTCCTTCCTAGGACTTCACCACCTGGAAGGTTAATGTTCCTTCAACCTTGAACAAGGCGAGCTTCACGCACTCTTTCACTCCACTCGACCTTGCACTCTTCTGATTCTGAAGAAATACTGACACTTATCCCCAGGATTGAAAGGAATTGCCAGCGCGTAAACACCCTACAGTCTTCTGCCCTCCTTACATTTCACGCGATTGCAGTCCAGATAGCTTGAACAGTATCGGGGTTGCCTCAATACCTCTTTGTCTACCAAGAACCCAAGAATGCCCAAATCCGCCCAAAGACCGCACTCCTTTTGATTTGTTATACAAAATTCGCAAAGCAACCACCAACACCAACCCATGTCAAAAATCAGAACCACCATTTCTATAAGGACTCTCCACCACCCAATACCACTTCTCCACTCTCTTTCATGTCTCCATGATCAATGTCACATGTAGGTGCACATTTCCTTCCAAGTTGTTTAAAAGATATGTTATTACACAACTTTTGAAGTGAGGGCGTTCCTTAAGCCAAATGACATCTTGTGTTAACAATACACCCCTGTCAGTGACAAAGGGCCTTCTTGTCCTGGTTTATCACTCCTTCCTATGACCACCCGATTGATGGAACTTGACTAAGCATCAACGAGCTCATAGGCCGCGTGTCACGCTATAGAATCTACTAGTTGTCACTTTGGAGTGGGGAAGCTATCTTTTGGACAAGCCTACTGTCATATCCGTGTAGTCACACACATTCTCATTCCCATTTAGTTTTGGAACTAACCACATTGGCCACCCACTGATACTGACAATGACGGATAACCCAAACGTCTCCAACAATTACTTTACCTCCTACGTGCCTTCGCTCGAACCGAACAGGTCTTCTTTGTTTCACTTGCTATAAAAGTCGCGGTCAACATCAAGGATAGTAGAAGGACAATCTATTGATCCAGACCTGGCAATTTCCATCCGACTGGATTGAAACATCTTCTATCTCTCTCAGCAATCACTTGACTTCTTGCCCTAAGTTTCATTCATGGCAATCGTCTACCTTAACGTTCCTCCCTGCGTGGATCTAAATCAAAAATCCTCCATGGTGGCCTCCTGCTCTTGCCGATATATAGAGCAAACAAACCATGGATGCCATTCATTTCCAGTGAGTATCCAATGAACCATCATTACCCTCGCAGACTTCCTCTTCTTGTGCCCCTTGTTTCGAATTCTCTGTCACATCATTATCCTGCCCCCAGCAGGGCTTACGGTGTAAGTAGCACTCGTCGAGCAATTGTTGATCTCCATAAATTGGCCAACTTCCCTCGTCCTAATGAATTTCATCAACATTAGTTGCGTGCCACCATGACTTGAACGATGAGCGTTACCTGCCAATGATGATGTTGTAAGAGTCATATTTTTACCATAGTAACTTGATCGCAAGTGCCTACAAACGTTCTCTCGTCCAGACGAAGGGTGGATTACCACTCCCAACTGGCTGAATATGCCACCCCAAACCATGTGGGATTATGCAATATACCAAATCAATCAATCATATGTACTTTAGTTCTAGAGGCACTCGAAGCTATAATGTCGGAGAGCTCCCGTGTCAATGAGGAATGCGAACGGAACATGCTTATCCGCCACTTTCATGTCGACCACGAGAGGGTCAGCATGGGGGTCTTACCTCCCCACAAATCCTTCTCACAATGAAAACAGATATGGAACTTTCTCTCTTCCTTATTCAGAGATTGACCTTCTTGAGAGTCTAAATAGTCCAGGTTGACCCTTGGCAGTTGGCTGCCGGCAAGCAAAACCTCCAAAGATCGTGTGACGATTTCGTGAGTCAGAAGTGCTCCTCATGGGGCACCCTCCGTGGAGCGAGATTTCTTTCGAAATCATCTTATAAATGTTCGTTACCTGCATTTGATGTCCGGCATCCATAGCGTGCACTGCAAGTATAGCAATCGTCGGTAAATGTCCAGTCTTGTATTTGCGAATACTTGACTTTCCCCTCTTATATCCATGTCACTCTTTTGATTATGGAGGGTCGTCGAGTGTGGGAATCGGTCGACTTACCATCCTTGTAACTGGGGAAAATCTTTCGTGTATGTCGACCGTAGGAGTGTGCGAACTTCCTCTTTTTCCTGCCCGAACCCTTTTGGGAATTTCCTCCTCCGTCAATGTTCCAGGTTCCAGACCTCTTTTGTTCAGACCCACCGCTTCGTGGTGTGCTGTTCTTTGATGTTGGATGAGGGGGAGTACCTTATCTTAGCCTTTTGACAGACACAGGACTCTTTGCTGGATCCTGCTTCGGCCTCCTCTCATTCCGGTCAAGACCCAATCGTTGCCTTACTTTGAACTTAATGGACTGTCCTCATCCAGCCACACGATGAAATGTCAGGATCACCCACGTCTGGCAAGTCTGGAATTTGGAGATTTTTGTTGTGAGGCTTACATACTCCTCAAACTCATCATTTTGCCGTTGTGATCCTACCTAATGTGTAGGCTACTTTATCTGCTCCTAGCGATGTGCCATAAATGATGAGAAAAGCAACAGCTATCATTGAAGCTGTGGACTATAACCTGTTCAAGGTCGCTTAACCACCTTTTGGCATAGCCCTTACAGAGTGACTAGTAAATACTACACCAAGTCTCCATTCACGGCCTGGGTGGTTAGCATAAGATGCTGCACATTGCCAGAGATCATTTGTCTGTAGTTCCATCATAAGCATCGAATAGTGGAAACTTGGATCTTCTGGGACTCGTAGCCAGAGGATAGAAGGCAGGAAGGGTTCTTGTCAGTTAGGAAAACGCTGCAATTCTCCCTAATACCCCCGTGTGGGATTGTTACCATGACCCCTATCCTAGTGAGCATACCGCTTGTGACACCCCCCACGTTGGTGATCTAACTCAGGCCTATCTCGATCGATAGCAGTGCCTGGCCAGAGATGTCATTGGCCTACCATATTTCTAAAAGAACGATGTGGAAGGTCCTAACACGACACGTAACCAGTCAAGATGTGTCTTTTCATCTATACCGATGGCGCTGCTTAAGCCTCTCAGTTCTCTTCTTGTCCAGATCAGCCTGTCTGGTTCCGTCCCTCTTGATGCTCGATGATCTTATTAGGCCTCCCGAGTGAAGCTTCGCCTGTCTTTTTCCTACTTTCAATAAGAGTTACGTCTCTGCTCTCGCCGAGAAGAAACTCATCCTCGCATAAGTCTTTCATAAACCTACGAAGGCAACCCTTGCAGAAGTTATCCTTGTGCAGTTGTGCTGGTGGCACGCTTTGGAGTGTAGGATACCTCCTGGACTGCTCTTTTCTCGTGTCCACGATCTGCTCAGCTGAATCAAATTGCCTTTCGGCGTTGGATTTTTAACCTTATCGGTTTATACTGTTAATAATGGAGTGTGTGTACTCCCACTGGACTTGTAGGAGCTTTCACTTCGCAGTCACTGTAGACTTGCCGCCTACAAGCTTTCATAGCGGAATTCTCCGCTTGGAGCAGCGTATTAGTGCTACTCTTCAACCGTCCTGTTGGGAGAAACGAAGGCCCAATATCTCGTCTACTTCCCTTGGAATTTCATCCTTGAGAGATGATCATGTGAAGTACCTACTATCCAAGGTCCTGAAGCGACAGGGTCAGTGGGTCCATCCAAACCACTTGGAAATGGAGTAATCGGCGTTCGTCTCCCTGGTTACGTCTCCTTGCTCTGAAGAATGGAGTTATCGTCCTTCATGTGTATGTTCATCTCTTGAAGCCATTCTTGATTCTCCCCATAGACGGCCAGCCAAATGTTTTAGCATAGATAAGAATAGGGTACTGTCCTAGCCTTAACAATATTTCCCTATGCTTCTGGGCTGAGAGAGGGGTGAGGCTTCCCTATCAATGCTAGCCTCGCGAGAGCTAGCCTTCTTCGTTGCCACTATAATTTTCTGGACGAATCTCAGTCTTCCTGGGCCACTAGCATGCTTGCCCCTTCTCCTGTGCTCACCATTAGCTTGCCTGGCACCTTCACAAAGGGTAATAATCCTATTGTGATGATGCGTCGCCCTTCGAATTGCTTAATGAGTAGAGTTTTAGGAATTAAAAAGTCCAAGCTAGAGATGAGAAAGTTATGGACTGCTCTCAAGTAGGTATGGGGGATTTGATAAATGCTATGGGAAAAGTGTGTTTTCCTGTCTGTTCGGCAGCGAGTTTATAGCATCCCTCAAAAACCAAAGGCATCCCTTGGCATGGGTACACTTTGATGTCAATCCATCCAATTGCTTCCGAGCGTTCCTACTACCTTTTCAGGTGTAGAGAACGTTCATTTGGTCTCGGCCTCCCATGTTCGGTTCGGGATTAAGTATTAATCTGTCAAGCTTTGTCACGTGGATCATTCACAATGTTTGAAACACGTGAGGCAAGGATTTTCCGGCCCACCATC
>SNQN01000946.1:98405-113147 GCA_008642245.1 Bassia scoparia
TAAGTCTGATATAATATAATGTATTTGTGAATTATATTGTATACTTTAATATGATATAATATTAAATTATGACATTGGCAAAGGTAATTTAGTTAGTTTATTATTGTTATAAATGTTGAATAAATATTATACTTCATAATCACTGTGATATAATCAAAAGTCATTATACAAATTATATAATATAATACTTTATAATAATAATTTAAAAGTCGTTACACTACACGAACCCCATGACAAAATTTATTGTGACTTCCCTAGGTAACTGAAGGAGAAAAAACTGCTCAGTGACCAAGACCAAAAAAATATTCATCATTACGTTTGAAAAAGTAACTGACACTTGTTCAGTTTTCTATTTAAACTTATCGTGAGTGCCCTATTTTTGATTCATTATAGTTTTTCTTCTTCATTTTTTATAAAAAAAAAATCATTCTCTTCTGTTTTCTTATTATGGGTATAGACGGTTCATCCTCAAAGAAGACTATAGTTGGTCTTCCAAAAGATACTTAATTATTTTTTATTTTCATTTTATTTGTTGGTATTTGAATTGCGTTTTATGCTTATATTTTTTCTTTTATTTTCAATTTTTAGTTTTGTCTTCACTTGAATCTGCTCCGGGTTTCTGTTCAAATCCAGACATTTTAATCTTTCATGTCTTCTCCAAATAAACTTGGTATTGAKGATAATGCGAGGGTAAAACAAACATACAAGCATTGGATAATTTGGTGTACTATGGCACATATTGCATCTTTCAAAATAGGTTCAGAGAGTGAGAAGTTTAGAAGTTGGTTTGCTTATGACAGTATTTATAATGGAGGAAAGAAACATCAAGCATGGTTGAACATAAAGGTAGAAAATGCAACTGAAGAAGAAAATTTTTCTTGGCTATTTGAAGATGTGCCTGTTTTATATTAAGTATTATTATTATGATATTTTGGAGGATATTCTATAGTTTTATATATTATTATGTACTTTTGAAAAATATTATGATCTTATTATTAGCTTTTTAATATAATGAAAGGAGTACTTTTGTATCATATGATGTTAGGAGTACTTTTGTTAATATAATGAAAATATTCTTCGTTTATTTAGTAATTTAATTTGCTTATGTATTAAGTATTATAAATTTATATTATGTACTTATGGATAATATAATGTGGTTACTACGTGATAATAACATATGGTTTACAATACTAATCGTTAAAGTATAAGTATGCTATTATAATAATAATAGGATATAATATTAGAATCACAATATATATTAAAACAAAACTACCATTATAGTACATGTAACTTCAATTCTCCATCCTTCACGAGAGTAGTTAACTATTCATTAAATCCCATTTTATAGAGTATTATTAACGTCTTTCTAAAAATACAATATTGAGGTGTTTCATGTTAGGTTTTATTCTTTACTTATAACAATAAATGTACTTTTAAAACATTATGTATCCAAAAAGTATTACTACCTGTATGTACTATACATTTATTATTGTTATATATGTTTTATAAATTTGTTTAGTTATTTAAATGTTTATTGAGTTTATTATTAATTTTTGTCATGAATTTGAAGCCAAATAATTTGATTTCATATGATATATATATGTGATATATAATTATGTTATATATATATACGAGATTTTATAATATTATTATTATTTAGAAATAATCATTATATTAGTATTATAATGGATATTGTAAATTTTGTTATTATAAATTTGTAATATTAATATATACTTTTATATATATTTGTAGTAATTATACATATATAATGAAATGATATATAACAATTGATAATAATATGTACTCTATATCTCTGAAACAGTAAAACTTATTAATGTTTTATTTAAAAATAAAAATTAATGACTAAAAGTGTTCTTTTTGAACTATTGGTGTTTGGAACCAAACTCCTTGTGCCTTTGCTTCCTTTTTTTGATTGTTTCTTGTATGAGTCATAAAGATCCTTTTGATCTCTTATATCTTTCTTTTGTGACAGCTCTGTCTGGGTCTAAACAGATATCCCTATCTTTGTGTTTTGTTTCTCTCCAACATTGTTTCATCAATTGATTGTTGTTCTAATTTTTTCTTGTTCTTCGCAGCTTTCCTTTCTGCTCCTTTATAATTCTTCAACCTTGATTTGCGACTCTTTGTAAGATCTTCTATTATTTCTTGCTCTTTCAATAGTATGCTCTTCAATATTAGGTTGTAGTACCTGTATTAAAGATAATACATAATATCAGATTTAAATACATATATCATATAAATATACATATAATCATTTATTACTTCTTATCATATGTAATCCCATGGTGTGAAATCATAATATTCCAGAGCCCTCTTTTTATTATCATATTTCTCCCAAATGTCCCTTTTTGCAATCTAGACATCTTTGTGATATATACCTTTCTGGTATTTCAGAATTGAATGCAAGTGTAAGACTCTAATTGAATGGAAGCATAAACCAGCCTGATTCTTCAATGTTCTTGCATCTGCAGGTTAAATCTTTTCTGGAAAATTGAATCAACTAATTGAGAGAACAGAGAACCATTGATGAACACTTGTATGTCAATTTTGTCTCATCTCTACTATGCAACTCAATATTACTTAGCATATCATATAAATCTTCCTCAAAATCTCTGAAAAGGTATGTGTATATATTTGCTGCATGTTTAAGTAGTGAACTCATGCAAAGATCAGACTTTGATACCCTCTCGTGCAGTTGAAATCATCTCTTTCTTCTTGTCTTCTCCATCTATTGATTGTAGCGTGGAAATTGCATAGAAATCGCCAGACTTGTTGTTGTTAGCCTTGAATCCCACTGCATGATTGTACTCTCCGCTCCTTTGTGAGAAAGGATTATAGCAAGAAGAAATCCTTGTTAAAGGCAGTGCACCACTTTTCTTTTATGTTATAATAATCTCTTGAACCAATCATCATCTTCTAACTTATATTTGTGTAACATAAAACTCCAATTTCTTCAATTCTTCCTCTGTTATGCACCCACACAACTTTGTAAAAAATATTCTTGAAATCTTTATCTGATTTGAGCATTTCTATTCTTGCATTTGCATCTGAGCTAAATGCCATAACACATCTGTGTCTGTAGTAGAAAACCTGTGACATAGAATAATATTATATGTTATTGTGTAGTTATGTAGATATTATTATATTTATAATTCAAATTATTAACTTTACTGGATATTATGTACTTTAAGATTACTTTCTAATTCCAGCAGCAATTGCAGCATCTTGATCATAAGATAGTAATTGGATTTTTCCTTCATTGACTTCTTGAATGTCTCAAAGACCCATTCGAATGATTCCTTGTTTTCGTCTCCTAAAAACGCGCATGCAAACATCAATTCTCCAATGATTGTTGATTCCAACAAATGGAGCGACAAATGAATTGTATTTGTTAGTTCTGTATGTAGTATCAAACACCAAAACATCACCAAAGATGTTATTAATCATCAAGCTCATAGAATCCCTCCAAAATAAGCACGACACCTTTCCTTCTTCATTCAATCTCACTCTAAAAAAAAGTTCTCCTCCTCTTGCTTTGATCATATAATTTTCAACAACATCTGCGATCTTTTCCTTCAATAGGCTTCATTTTAGCTTATAATAGCAGTTAAAGTTGTCTTTTAGTGAGGTCCAACAGCTTCCTCACCACCAGCTTCAGAAACCATGTAGTTATAAGAATCTATTGGTCTTAACCACATTCCTGCCATTGCCTAATTGTATCTGCTTTGGAGATGAATTTGTCCTTATCGACACAACAGAAAAATCGTTTCGGCCACCGAAGTCACCGACCGATTTATTTCGTGGAATTACCGACCGTTATCGACCGTGGAATATTAACACCAGAAAACGGTCGGTAACTACCGACCAAAAAATGGTCGGATATTACCGACCGATTATCGGTCGGTGCCTTTAAACATCCAACTTAGAAATAACAAAATTTCAGCGTTGTACCGACCGATTATCGGTCGATAAGTAATATTTTTTTTAAAAAAATATCAGCAAAGCCCTTCAATCCTAATTCACTACCCCTTCACTGCCCACCACCCTGCTTATCTCTAACCCTCAATCCCTCATTCACTACCCCTTCACTTTCTCTCTCCTCACTCTAACCCCTCATTCCTCGGTATCCTCACCCTCTCTCATCTCTCTCTTCAATTCTTGTTCTCTCTCAACCATTACTCTTTACTCTCTCATCTCTCTCTTCAATTCTTGTTCTCTCTCAACCATTACTCTTTACTCTCTCATCTCTCAAACTTCCCAAATCTCCCAAAATCAAAACCCTAATTCCCAAATCTCTTATGTGCCTCGCAACCTCCTGCGCCCCACACCACCACTCATGGCTGCTCATCCCACAACAACCACCACTCGCGGTTGCCCAAAACCACAGAAAGGTATGTATTTTTGTCCGATTTTTGTTTAAATCTAGGTTTTTTCATGAGTTTTGTTAAGTTTTTTTTCTTTTTGAGGTTTTAATTTTTCGTTTTATTTTTCTTTGTGATTTTTTATGGTTTTAATTTTCGTTTTAGTTTGACTAGATCTACAATTTTACCATGTTTTTTTTCTTGATTTTATTTTTACCTGATTTTTCGTTTTATTTTTTTACTGATTTTCGTTTGATTTCGTTTTTTTCCAGGTTTTCGTTTGATTTTGATTTCGTTTTATTTTTTATTTTCGTTTTATTTTTTTCCAGATTTATCGTTTTATTTTCCCCATATTTTCGTTTAATATTTTCCAAATTTTCGTTAAATATTTTCCATATTTACGTTTAGTGCAGGTGAGAACAGTAAATTTGGAGAATTGATCAATATTTTTAGTAAGTTTGTTATCCTTTATATATTTTCATTCTAAAAACAATTATGAGCCCTAATTTTGTTCAAATCGACTAAGTTTTTTAAGTTCAATTGTAGGTTCTAATTTTAAGGATTTCTAGTTTGAACTAGGCAAATTTGTGATTTTAGGATATAAGTTAGATCTATTTTATTGGATTTTCATGCCTCCAATTGATGCTGCATTAGTAATTTTCTTGATTTTTAATTTTAAGTTTTCTAGCTTCAATTGATTTAGTGGTTACAGTTGTATAGAGTGGTGTCATTTCAGCGATGAAAAGGATATGTTTGAAGTATATGAATTATGTGTTCTTGTTTACTTGTTGACCCATTTATATTATTTATTTCATCTAAAATTAATTAATCTTCTCTAAATGCAGGAATATTGGACAGTAATTTGAACAAGGTGCCTTGATTTGGGTAGTGATTATGTTTTCTTTATGCTTTTTAATCTGTGTCAATTGGTGCTGACGTACTCCGTAATTGGATTTTAAAATGCTGTTTCAAATTATTGCATGATGAGTGTTAATTCCTGCCTCTACAAATTCTGTATTTTTTATGGATTTGCAATGCATTTTGTCAGCCATTTATACGAATTTTTGTATCATGCTCATGCGTTCTTAAGAACGACTAGTTAGACCATTTATACACCGAGCATGCTGCGATTCTTCTCCCTTGGGTTAGAAGTGGCCTTTTGTGCCACTATTTTTATAAATAATATAAGGTTCTTTGTTTACAAAAAAGGAATTCAAACATCAAAGTTGACTATATTTAAAATTATTGCTTGCARGTGTGAAGCTACTGAAAATACAGAAGCTACTGAAAGTTACTTCAGTCCATCCATGCCAGAGCACTTATTAAGAGTTTCAGTCGGAAGTTTAGCGAAACATTAAGTACGAGTTTAAAATTACTCCCTCGTTCCCATTTACCATTTGGAAAGAGTAGGTTAATAAAAGTGAACCTTAGGAGAGAGAATGCATTTAAAAAATATACTCTTGTGTCTTTAATGTAGAATGTATTTTATCAAAGGATAGTAAAAGTGAAAAATCCAGAAAACAATTAGTGAAAATAATACAACCAAGATGGCAAGTTAGAATTAAAGTGGAATTGAATAATGGTTAATGAATCAATTAATAAAAAAATTCAATGGTAATTTCTTAATTTTATATGAATTATTTTTAGAAAGATACAAAGGAGAACAGCATAAAGGAATGCCAATTTAGAAAACAGAAAAAACATCAGGGAACGGAGCAGCTGAAAATGTCGCATTATTAAGATTTCTATGCATAAATTCCCTTAATCTCCTTAGTCCTTAATATTGCCAAACAACATGCATTTTTGAGTGAAGAAGTGGTATTTTGAAATTCTTATCTAGATTTAATTATGAGTCGTCTTATGTTTTATATAGTTGTGCATATTCATTTTACAAATTAGGATCAATGGCATCAGCCATTGGGAAGTTGTTAATGTGTGTCTGATATTTGAAGTTATCCATGACCTATCAAAGAAAAATATGACATATATGATATATACTTTAGAAGGTGGAAATGGCATGAAATCGGTCGGTAATACCGACCAACTTTCGGTCGGTGAATGGTTTCTTCCCTCCTTTTTTTTGGAGCTATAAAGTAGTCGGTAAATCGGTCGGTAGTGTTTCACCGACCGAAAATCGGTCGGTGAAAACAATTTTACCGATGAAAGAAAATTCGACCGTCGTCACCGACCGAAAATCGGTCGTTACAGGGTGTTACCGACCAATTTTCGGTCGGTGACGACGGTCGGCCGAAATCGATTTTCTTGTTGTGGSATCTGTAATTATGACTTTGTGTTTCTCTTGTAAGAGGGTGGTTGTGGTGAACAACATGTTGTATTACTTCGCAAAAACCTTCTTTGTTTATCTCTGCTCCGATGTATGTAGGACAATTTGTTCTAGTAATCATGACTCTTCTTGACCTTCTTTTTCTTTTGTTCTTGTTGGAGCTTTCTTCTGTTAATATACTTGTTATTGTATCATTTTTTTGTTCTTCTTCCTTATCTTCTTTTTTTCCAGTGTTCCTCTCCCCTGCTGCTGTGCAAAGATAGTACTTTTCTTTTATGTTTAAAGTTGTTGGGTTTGGTCTGTGCTTGCCCTTTCTAACACCAAAACCTACTATTGAAACATTGTTTATATAGATCATAAATTTCCATCTATCATTGTTGATCTTGTGTATCCTAACAATGATGCTTCAAGTTCTTCATTTGAACCTATATTCATTTTAAAATGTAATATTATGGTAAANCATTCTAATTAACTTGATTCGTTGAAGGGTTGCTGATATTGTCCTGATTTAATTACAATTGCAGCTGCTTCTGAGATTGAAATTGCTGCTAATCTTCTATTAATTCGATTTMTGTTTATTTTATATAGAATTATCATATATTACAATTTATATGATAAATCGAATTCGATAAGTTATAAATTGAAGAATAAAATATGAAAAATGAAGTTTTCTACCTTGTTCAACAGCAGAAGCATTCAAATCTATTTACAATGAGTTTCGATTTGTATGTATTTCTTCTTCGATTTTCGTACTTTGATATTCTCGATCTTCTTCTTCGATTATTTCGCTCAATGTATTTGAATGTATGCTTTTATTCAGATCTATTTCTGAAATTAATGATGATTCAATCATTATTTGTGATTGTAGGTGTAGAATAATTGTAGAGAGAAAAGTTATGAGATGATGTACTTGAGAAACAGAAATAATGAATGATTTAGTTGAGTGTTAGTTATTATGTTATTTACGTTAATATGGTATTATGTATATTGGGCCGTTGGGCCGTTAATAATCACGTGATGTTTTTAGTTCCATAATAAGTTTACTGTGAAACGAGTCCATGCAAGACGGATTGTGGTAAATATATCACGGGATATATTTTCCTTATTTATCTTATCTTATCTTACTAACAGTAATCAATTGCGACCATCACAAAACTCACAAGCCGCGAGAGCGAGCCATAGTTGTATATTCTTCTTCAGCGGTTGATCCAGCCACAAGACCACCTTGCCTTTTAACTCGCTCGAAGATATTAGTGAATACTGAATAGTGATGATACTAACAAGACACGAAACCCAAATATGGATGAAGATGATGCCAATAATATAATTATTGCTGCATGCAAATGTGTTATTGTTGGATGAACGAATGAATGAATCGGCTAAAAAGTAAAAAAACCAAGGAAACGAATTGAAGCAAAATGAGAAGAAAATMAACATTTCACATTTGGCTTCATTCCCACATTGGCAAAAGAGAAAGGGTAGTAGAAGGAGAAGTAGTTTATAAGCTAATGTTTGACTACACATTGAAGTATGATCCTTCAGGCAGCAAATGGGAAGTGATGAGTGGTCATTTCTTGCATTTTTAAACTGCAAGACGGGTGTCCGCCCCGCCTGTTACGACTATTGGGCACCCTCCTATTACCATCTGATCCCTAATTTTTATACCGAGGAGGGAAACAAATGGGTGGAATCAATTACCCTCAATAACGATAATAGTTACCGTAAACAAGGATAACAGATTGCCTTTCAATGAATCCGTTTTATGACCATGAAATATGCATAACAAACACACCCTAATTATTTTCCCCATTCTTATTACTAATACGTTAAATATAAAATTCGAAATTGGATATTTATTTTCTCAATTTGAAAAAACATAGATATATATGTATGATTTCCTGGGTCTATTGTGTTAAAGACCTATCCACATACTTTCCCATCTTTTTCCGCAAATTTGAGCCCAAGATTTTAATATATATGGTCATGCCTTCCATCAAACTCTATTGGATCAAAATGTCGTGCAACACCCAAAAAAGCATGTAATGGAAGAAAATCAACATTTTCACATTTGGCTTCATTCCCACATTGGCAAAAAAGAGAAAGGGTAGTAGAAGGAAGAAGTAGTTTATAAGCTAATGTTTGAACACACATTGAAGTATGATCCCTTCAGGCAGCAAATGGGAAGTGATGAGTGGTCATTTCCTTTGCATTTTTAAACTGCAAGACGGGTGTCCGCCCCGCTGTTACGACTATGGCACCCATTTTTTTAACCATCTGATTTCCCATTTTCTATGATACATTAAATGTTTTAAAAACTTTTTGTTAAAATGTAAAATAAACTAGTTTATATCCGGCACAGTTTAATTATTTGTATATTTTTTTTTTAAAACATTCTTAATAATTATGAATTTATTATTTTTTTAATTCAACTAATTTTCTATAGCACAAGTAGAAAAAGTGAATACTTATTATTGTCACTTTTAATGAGTTAATTATATTTCTCGTAACAAAATTTCGACAACAAAAGTGTTAACACGTTATATGGTACAAAATAAGGTACTTGTTGTTAAGGGATGATTAAAAAAAAATCTCTAAACTTCATGCCAATATAATATTTATAATATCTCAAAAATCTCATGATGTCAATACGTGTCGGTTAACACACATTCTTATTTTTGTTTAGAAATAATACTATAACGATATAATAGTAACACATTTTTTTTTAGAATTAATAATGTCTTAATCGTTGGTTAAATATATATAAACTCTTTCATTTTCCTAGAACTATATATAAGAAACATTTTTCAACTTTCATTTTCCCTAGAATTAATCTTCTATAAACTCTTTTAACTTCTTTCATTAGAAATTAATATAATATAAGATCATGTAATTTTAATATGGATTAATTGACTATGAATATAAGATTTTGGAGCTGTTGTTTTGTTTTGTTAACATAATTTTCTTTTTTTGTTTCAAAGTTGGAATTGAAACTATTAGAATGATTACTTGATTAGTGATTAAAGGAATTATTGATTGAATAAAAATGTTATTGAAATTTTAGTTTGATTTTATGTTATGATGTTTCGTAAAACCTTAGATTTTTATTATCATTTTTATTGAATTTTTAAAGATTTTTTATGAGTTTTGTTGCCGTTTCTGTGTCCTATGAATTTTATTTAGTCGTATTCTGTATCCGTACGTGTATTCGAGTCCGTGCAACCTAGCTAGTCACCCAAGCTAAGAAAAGAGCAACGCAAGTTAATGTTAACTTTGCTGTCCCAAAAAAAAGGGAGAAAAAACAGAAAGGCAAATCTCGRTTAGGAWGCTGTTGCATGCAAGATTCAGTTGCCTTAGAAGAAAGTCTTCATGAAAAATCAAACGAAACCAACTTTGATGGCTAAGTTTAGAATGCATTGTATTTGTAATGTAGGAAGAAAAACTAGCAAACCCTTTGAGGAAGCAATTATTGGTTGATTCACGTGATGTTACTTAACTTAACAACCCACTTTTAGCTATCGCATTCGATCTTGAGCTTATTTTTTTGTTTGTCCCAATTATTCACTTTACTATGATGTAGTAGTCCGTATTATACAAATCACCATAATTAATCGCTTTATGCATTTGTAATATGGATCTTGCAACTTGCAAGGAGAACCCCTAGTGGTTAGWTTAACATCCAATATTTTCATTCGGTTTAAAATTTTGAATATATACAATCATCAAACATTAAACAATATAATTATTGTTTGTTTGATCACATTATTACTTTAAACTACACTATCAAGTTTCTTGAAAACAGTCATTAATTTTTTCTATGTAAAAATAATGAATGATTTTTAACTAATAATGAAAGTACTTTCTCCATTTTTTACACGCACCACTTTGGTTATAAGACAGTTTTATATCATTCGCAACATTTTTTTTTTACTTTTTTCCTCTCTTTACAATATAGTAACCTTTTGTGACTTTAAAAGACCATAATACCCTCACTAACTGATCACAAGATCATTAGGAATTAGGACTCACATGTTGACTTATTAGGTGAGTAACATTAATCTGATCTCTTTCTTTATGGATCCAATATCATCACTAATCAATATACTTCCTCGATCCGTTTCTTTATACTGGAAACTTTTGTCAAATTTGGAAATATCAAATTAGTGGAAACTATTTCTTTCATTTTTTGCATCTCATTTCTTATTATATCTCTCTTAATCACATGTCTCACTTTTTATCTCTTTCACTTTCACACTCACAACCAAATTTTGCATAAAAATCCGAGTCACTCTCAAAATTTCCAGTAAAAGGAAACGGAGGAAGTAATAATTTTCCGAGAAAAAAAATGTTCCATAGTCCAAAAAAAAAAAAATCAAAGTGATGGGCGTAAAAGAAACGAGGAATAGTAATGGATGGATAAAATTACACTTAACTTTGCAGTTAACACCCCACCTGAATAGTGCCAAAATATAGTTCGTGTGTTAAGTATATCGCGTGAGCCCATTGTAAGAAACCTCTATAAAACTCCTGAACTAATTACTTAATTTCTCATTGCAAACCTAGTAATACTTCATTTGCTGTCAATCAAATTTCATTTCCTTCTACCAAAATGTCGAAAGATGACAACACTGATAACCAAGAAAATGAATGTAATCCCAAGATTATGGGGAAGACAAAACTACGTCGTTTTGATTCCTTTGATCTTGAATCCACTAATGTTAAAGGCCACCATGGTCATGGCTCCAAGGTATTAATTGTTCTCTCCTTTTTTTTATCAAGTTGGATTTTCTCGTTCACAATCAATTATTAGACACAATGTTTTTGTTCTGTACATTATGCTCTGCATTAGACATAACTTTGTTGTGCACTTTCCCATGGGGTTTGAGGGTCGCACCTTCTAAAATCCAATTCGCGTTTGGGCAGAATTTGGTTTTTTGAATATATAATATATCTATAATCAATCGGTGCAATAACACCGACACATTTTAACAGTTTTTAAATACAAAAGTTACGTAAAAATACGTAATATAAAGATATTTCAAATTTGTGTTGTGCACATTTTAATTGTCAATATAAGATAATTTTTTGTTTACCTTTCTTCTTTTATGTCCATTTCTACTTTCAATTATTGAAAAAAAATTAATCACCGGAATATTGGTGATCAAATGACAGTATTCATCATTATGCATAATTAAATTCAAATTTTAATTCATGTTATTTTAAATTTAAAAACACACAGAGTTACCAACAATGTGATCAAATCCGATCCAATTAAAATTTACTCTTGATGCAATAATAATAATGAATAATTAAAACTGGATTGCTATTCGAAGTCCGTTTTTACTGGATCGAAGTCCACTTTCATGTGAACGTCCGAATACCACCCTTTGATTCTCCCCTCCCTAACCACCCAACACAACCCTTCAACATCGACACCAACCGGCAACACACCCAAGACATCCCTACCACCGAAACAAACCACCCAACACCACCTACCACCCAACAAACACCACCCTAAAAACGTTTGTTTTTTTTTTTTTTTCACTTAGCACGACAAAAAAAAAAAAAAACAAAAAAAAAATTTGAAGTGACCCATGGTTGGGCGCCTTGGCTGGGCGAGCCAACCATGGCTGCCACGCCTGGCCCAGGCGCCGCCACACGAAATGTGGACTTTGATTCCAGTAAAAACGGACTTCGAATAGTAATCCCCTAATAATAATAATAATAATAATAATAATAATAATAATAATATATAACACAATATATATATATATATATATATATATATATATATATATATATATATAATACGGAGTATATAATATACAATATAATATATGATAATATGTCAAGACTTGATTATGATTTGCTTGTTTATTTTTTAGTTGTTTGGACTTTTGATTATAATACCTATTGTGATTTGTGAATTTGTTTTATGATTTGGTACGGTATGAATATTGTAAGAAAATAAAAATTATTATAAAGTTTGTATCGCATGATCCAAACTTTGAGATTTTTCTTCAGTTACAATTCTCTTGTAAGCATTTAATCCCTAATACGATTTAATCCCTAATACGAAGTACTCCGTACTATAGATATTTTTTTAAAWAAATTGTCATACACTATCTCTATCTATATATGGAGTATGATTTTTGGCATATTTTGATTGAATCTAATGGCGCATGTTATATTTGATTAGGATGTAAGTTTGGGAGTAGTATTGTCTTTGGCTTTCCAAAGTATTGGTGTGATATATGGAGACATTGGTACATCGCCTCTTTATGTGTTCGCTAGCACCTTTAACGAAGGAATCAAAAATAAGGATGACATTTTGGGGATTCTTTCACTAATATACTACACCATTACTTTGCTGCCCTTGATCAAGTATGTCTTCATTGTCTTGAGGGCTAATGACAATGGAAAAGGTATGTATAGTTATTACTACTCCTAGTATTTATGCACTCGTTGCGTGCTTATAGATTTATATATTGTTTGAAAAGTAAGAGAAAAATTACAAACCATTTATAATGTTTGAAAAGTCAAGTTTATAAAATAAAAATCACTTATCATAAAAAAAACTTCACTCTATCGATCGATTAACTAAAAAATAAGTAAAAAACCACGAAATGTTGAAATGAAATAGTTGGACTTAGTGGTAAAATAAATGATGTAAACATATATTTCTACATAATCCAAAAATAACCCAATTTATTTGTAGTTTAATTAATTGGAAATTTGGAATGTTTAAAACTTTCTTTTTTTTTATAAATTTTGAATTGTGAAAGTTTTGATTTGATAATAATTAATAAGTGTAAATTAACCTTTCAAGAGAAAAATTAGTAAGGATATATATAATAAGAATTTCATAAGACACTACCACGACTGCCACACCTCACCCCTACCCTTATATAATAAAAAAATTCCATTTATTATCATTACAATATTACGTGCACAAATTTATACTCCCTCCGTAACATAAAACTTGCAACGATGGGACATTTTTCCTCTCTACTTTATGTCCCATCGTTGCAAGTTTTATGTTACGGAGGGAGTACTATCATAAAGATATGTTTGTGAGTTTGTCTTCCTACCCCGTGTCACCAATTTGATTCATCACATACAAATATACAATCAGCTCGTTTTCTATGAAACMTGCCTCACGTAATATTTCGTGAGGCAGCCTAATATTACAACAAATCAATAACGGAGTCCGTTACATTAAATTGAGCTCAAAAGCCCAAAAATAAAACTAACACATAAAACCACTAAAACCTAACACAAATCCCTAAAAAACAACATTTATACTACTCAGCCACTTTTTTGTTGAAATTTCTCTCTCCTATATTCTTCATCTTCACGCAATCTCTCTCCTCCTTCAATCAACATCATCACCTCATCACCTCACCGTGCTGCAATCCTCCCCTTCAATCAAGCATCTCACCTCCGCACCGTGCTGCCAATCTCTCTCCTCCTTCATCAACATATCCTCAACTGCATTGATAAGCATCCTCACATCAAAATCTAACAATCAATCAATATGCAATCAACAGATTCAGCAACAACTTCAAACACTTGTTCAACAATATCCAATCACAAGAATCGACAAATCAAGTGGAGGTCGAACAAAAGAAGAATCAATGGAGCAATTGCAACTAGCAAATAATGAAGCAGAACATAATGAAGAAGAAGATGAAGAAAGTGAAGATGAAGAACAAGCGATTATCAACTGTTTCTTAATACAGGTAAAAAATTGTTATTACATTCATTGAAAAGTAACTACATAATAAAGATAAGTAAGTATTAACTGTAGAAAACAAATAATACTTATCATACTTACTTTATACAAATAAACAAAGAAAGAGAAAAGTATATCATAAAATTAAAAAGTTAACACATAAAAGAAAATAAGTAATTATTTAAAAGATAACTCAAATGACACAAAAAGTAGTAGCATATTCACTCACACAAAAAATAAAAAGAAATTAGAAAAGTAACTTAGATTCCTACTAAAAGTAGTCAGATAACACAACAAGTACTAACAAGATATTTTAAAAAAAAATTAAAAGAATCTCTCTCTTT
>SNQN01000947.1:0-43272 GCA_008642245.1 Bassia scoparia
TTTTTCGGATTAATTAATTATATCATGCCAGACCACTTTAAACTTTAGGGATAAGTAACTAATTTGCATGATATTAATAAATTCAGATTCATGTATATTTTTCGGATCAATTTATATTTTCAGATTAATTAAAGAATTAATTCAAATTAATTAAATCACTATTACAACAAAAACATTGAAAAGATCAATACATAATAAAACGTGAATACATTAAAAATTAAAAGCCTTAAATAGGAAAAATACTTTCAAGTGAAAGGTAAAAATCTATAGGCAAAATCTAATCTAAAGGAAATTTACCACTACATTAATGTGTAATCAATTTGGATTATCACGTCTTCTAATGATGCTCCAAATGTGTTCAATCAAATCATCTTTTAATCGATAATGAGTTTGTTTATCACGCAACTCATTAAAGTTGTTGCATGGTTCAGTGGTGATTAAAGTAATGGCATGTGAAGTCATTTCCAACTGTGAAAAATTTAATTCACACATGGCATCTAAAGTAATGGCTTTAAATTAAAGGCATGACTTGTGAAGTCATTTCAAACGGTGAAATTAATGGCATACATGTACATTAACTAAGAAAAATCAGACTCACACATTCAAACTTACAGTACAAAAATCAGATTCACACATGCAAAGTTACTAGTGAATATGACAAAAGATGTATGCATGACTAGCAAATTAATGCATGGTTAATTTCTTTGAAAAGGACAAAACATGCATGCAGGAAAAAGACAGCAATAAATGACAAATGGACCTAATTCATATTCATGAGAAAACATCTACATACGATAAGAAATTGATTTCCACTAACATTGACCAACCTATTACCCTAAATAATTAGATTTCCACTAAATTACCCTGAAATAGGAAAAACTCTTTCAAGTGAAAGGTAAAAACCTATAGGCAAAATCGAACAACTACGCTAAACAACCTTATCAACCTATTGGAAAATACAAATAACTATCCTTAAAAAATCTCCATACAACTCAGCCAGTAATTTATCCTTCATCTTTTCTTCTTTTGAAGTTAATGGGGTTGGCTTACTCAGGAGAGTTTTTAACATGATGTGCTTCATCTCTTCTTTCCTTCTCCTCTCCTTTTTCGTTTCCAATTCTAGCTTCTCTCTCATCAGGTTCATATCATTTTCCTTTAATACAACATATATTTGAAGCTTTTCGTCCAGGCTCAAGGCACCATTGTTGGATGTGGATGACACACCTTTACCCTTGCATTGCTGTATAGCCTTCGCCTTCTACATCTCGTTCGGTCTAACACTTTTATTGGGCACACCTTATTCATCATCTACATCATCGTCATCAACACGAACTCTTTTCCTACTGCTATCACTCTTTTTACCACTGTCCCCGGTTATGTTTTTGCATTTTTCATAGTAGTGAGTAAATCGTTCGACCTTTGTTTTCCATTTCTCATACACAGACAATGTTTCCCAAGCATATTGGTAGGAAAATTTCTTACCTTCTTGATGATGGTTTATTGTCTTGGCGTGTTCGATTATGTTCTTTTCCTTCTCACCACTGCGCGTGACTCACTTAGCTTCCTCGTAGCACCCAACCCACTTCATGATATCTGTGCACATTCGTTTCTAGTGAATTTGCATCATGTTCAAATTTCTTTCGGGAAGTTTCGTGGGCCTCGACTCACGTGCCACCTAGTATATATGACTCATAAACCTTCTTCCACAACTTGTCCTTATTTTGGTTTGTGCTCATTGTTTGATTTGTACAATGCAACATGTAAGAAGCTATCAAGGCCTCTTCTTCACGGTGAGACTATGACCGTTTGTCGCCTTTACTGGAGACACAGTTTTGTTCAGAAGGGTTGCATAATATTGCCGGTGTAAGGATAGGCTTCGCAACATCCGCCTCTTCAACATCTTATTCGTCATCTTCCCTAGTAACCCAATCTGAATTCTTTAAAATTCGTATTACGGAGTAGATAATAAGATGAACTATCTTATTGAATCGGAACATCGATCAATTAAACGCCGACCCTGACAACAAAGCACTCTAAGGGAAGCGACTAAGGTCTTATTACCGTCAGCTTACTTCAATAAGTTTCATTAAAACTAAGTTTAGTTCAGTAAAACTAAGTTGGTTCAGTAAAATTAAGTTTAGTTGAGTAAAAATAAGTTCAGTTCAGTTCAATAAAAATAAGTTCAATTCTTAAGAAATAAATTCAATGCGATAAAAATAAGTACATTTCAACAAATTTCAGTTGACGAGAACAAAGCCTAAGTGCAATGAGTGGGGTTTAGTTCTACAATCGAAGAATTGTAAGATGCAAACTTTTAACATTATACCAAGTTGGAATGACAAGGGTCGGATTGGGTTTGGGGTAGGTGAAGATCCATTCACTCCACTCGTATCCATTCATCCATCACTCACAAGTGAAATGGATAGATCGGGTGGGATAGGTGGTCATATTTTGCTAAAATGTTGCTAAAAAAACACATCATATGAAGTATATTTTAAAAAAAATACAAAAAATGTAAGGACTAAATAAGTATACATGTATTTAAAAAATTAATTATATTGGTGGTGGGTTGGCTAATAAACGAACGATGGATTGAGTGGCGAATGAAAAAACTTTACTCGTTCCACATCGATTTAAATCATATTTTTATCTGTTAATTTAAGCATGATCATGCGAGTGATGAATCATCTTGATGCGTATTCAATAGCATCAGTATAATTTATTTAGTATTATTTTATTTTATTTTTGTTGAGTCRYCTATTAATCGCGAGATTGAGATACGTCAGTCCAAAAGCTACGCGTGATTGATAGAATTAGGAGTTTGTTAGGTAGTTAGGATATTATCTTGATATTAGATTTAAATATTTTAGTTTGTTAGGATAATTCTAGTTTGTTAGAATAGTTAAGATATTTTAGTTTTGTTAGGATATAATTAGTTATTTCATAGATATATTTAGTTGTTACGTGGATATGATTTAATATCCTATCCTAGGTAGTTTATTTTCAGATTTGTTTTGTACTATAAATATGGGATGAATCAATTAATAAAATTAAGTTTTGTGTTTTGAGTTAATCAAGTAGCGTTGCTATTGTGGTGCGTCCACTTCTCATAAGGTTGAGGCCGAGTGAAACCCCTTGTAGTTGAGGCTATCAAGGTTTTTATCCAACAATTTTTATTAGTTATTCAATTTAATCTTCCACAATAAAATAATTAGAACCTCACTAGTGTTTGCCGATAGTTTGTTGATAAACTATCTCACGCAACCACATCACATCTACTGGATATCTTCATCCCTAAAGCCAAGTACAACTTATATTTGGTATAATTAAATTTTTATTATGTACTCCGTATATGATTTATATACTTTACTATTTTTTCATATTACTCGTTACATTTCTCAATTCACGGATTCATAGCTAATTTTTGGATTGGTAAGAGACAGAAAAAAAGAAACAAGACCCATATGAGAGTAGAGTGAAGATGGCTTATTGCTCAAAAAATTGTAGCAAGTAATTTCAAACACCGTAAAAAAAGTAGAGTGTTTTATGAAACATGGATCGTGGTAAGTTTACAATTCCATWTGATTGCTAAAAAGTTTATTATTGATTTCATAATAGTTGAATTAAACTGTGCATAAATCTACTTCATTCATAAGAATCCTAACAAGTTCAGATAACTTTATTGCAAAACTTAAAAAATATGGTCAATCATTTCAAATAAATTTAAATAGTTAAAGTTTAAATGTTTGAACTTAAATAAGTTGTGCCCAACCACATTAACGAACTCACATCTAGCAAATCGATTTTAAAGCACAAGACTCAAAAACAATCTCCCTTTAGTAGCATAGCAGTTCTTGGAGTATGAAATCTTCATATGAATTGAAATTTTGTGCATACTCCTTACATTTTTCAAAAATTGAAGATAAAAAAATGCAATTGAAGTTCTTAAACAACCTTCATAGCTACATGTTGAACGACAAGCTTGAAGGTTTCCCAAGAGTACTCAAGAGGGGAGGGGGGGGTGAATTGAGTACCCAATAAAATTTTCGATTTGCTACTGTTCTAGTCAGGTAGACCAGTTGTACTGGTCTTCGCAGCGGAATTATTAGTTAAACAGTTAGTAGAACACTTGTCGAACAATAATAAACGACACAAGATATTAACGAGGTTCACCCAACTTTGGGCTACGTCCTCCTAACCTAGTTACTTTTATTAATTCTACTCCGAATGAATAATAGTAACCCTCACTCTCTCAATGTATGATCTCTCACACAATGAAACCCCACACTCAACCCAAGTGTGCTATTTCGCACTTGAACTCACAAGCACTCGCAATTGAACTCTCAAATGCTACCCGATCACCAACCCCTTGTTGATGATCCAATACAAATTTCTTTCTCTCAAATAACTCTCACAAAGAGCGTACAAGAGTAAATTAAAGCTCAATATATGCACTCGTATGATCTATGCTTGCTTGATGTAAAACTAAGGACTTTTCTTCTCTCAAAATATAACTCTTTGAAGCTCGGAGAGAATCATAGGTAAGAGTGCATACTTGTGAATATTTATAGGCAAGAGCCATGCAATTGATCATAGTCGAACCTTACAATATGTGAGATATTTGTTTCCAAAGATCCACACATATTTTAGGAAAGTTTACAAGATATTATTTTATACAAGATAAAATAATATCTAGTTAACTTAACTCGACGAAATCAATTACACAATATTCCTAAGTAAATACTCTTACTAGATCACCTTGAAGTTTCCAAAATTCTTTTTAAGAAAATCTTCAAAAACGTTTACTTGCTCGACAAGATGATCAGAGTTGTAAGAACAGTAGAACTGTTCTTCCAACTGGTAGTGTTGAAMCCAACTAACCAACTGGTCTAGTTGTCTTCAACTCTACAAGAAAAGTCACATAATTTGTCTATCAATAATACAAGCAATCAACCACATTCATGCATTTATACAATATAAAGACTTAGTCTAAAACCTAGAGCTAATCTTCATATTCTTCAACATCTTCAAAGCTTGCCCTTGATCTTCTTTTCAACTTAGAATATTTACGAGATTAACTCGAAGGACCTTCTTGCTCAGAGAGTTGGAAACACCTGTATGCTAAAACACATAGAACAATTTGAACATATAACTTGTTAGCATACATSTCACTTTCTTTCAAGTGACCAAGAACAGTTTTCTCAGCTATTCAGACCAGCTGTATTCATCCGACCAATGTACCTGTTCTTGCAACTGTTTGTCATCACTCAAAACACTAGGGAACTCAACAAAGCTCCTTCAACAACGTATGACATACAAAATTGAAAACCTACACCTAGTTAGCAATCATCTTCTTTCTCAATCCACATAGCATTATCTACATGTATTGCTTTTGTTAGAATTGAAACATAAAGGAACACCCAGTGTCTACTTTCCACCTTTAGTATAGCAGTCTCTTAACGTAACTATCCARTTAAAAACCAAATTTTCCGGGGTAAAATCTTTATCTACAGCAAAGTAACCTACAACAAAAATAAAATCAATCAAAAAGGGCACAAAACAAATTAATGGTGAACATATGTGCTAAAACAGGTTGATCATTGAGAAAAAGAAATGAATGTGCACAATCACATACTACTGCTCTATTGGGGATCAAGGATAGAGAATGACAGTTTTTGCCACTGTATTTCATGAATTAAATTTAGTATAGTGAGAATGCAAGAAAAGATGTGTAAAGACACTCTAACGCCCTCAAGTTAAGAAAAGTAGAAAATGAGTCACCAATAAACAAAATAGCTAATGTAATGATATTATCATAAACATAAGAGAATTTTCATGGGGTGCCCTGAGATTTTATGGTATTTCACGTGGTGCCCTGAGCATGTAAAATTTCATGTAGTGCCCCATTTTATCAAAATAATTCTTAAGTTAGGCAAAGTGGCAATTTCGTTAAGGTTTTTGGGTCTTAAAATTACGAAAAATGCCATTCAATTTGTATTTTTCACGTGTTTCACATGATACCTAAACTTATTCATGAAAACTCATCTTCCAACTCTTTCATTCAACCCAAAAAAGCTCAACAAAATTGCCACTTTGCCTAACTTATGAATTATTTTGGTATAATAGAGCACCACATGAAATTTGAAAATGCTTGGGCACAACGTGAAATACCATAAATTAAATCTCAGAGACACCCCATGAAAAATCCCTAAACATAATAGGATATTAGTATGATTATTATCTCCATCTCAAGATAGATGTGATGGAGATAAAAGGTGACAACTTGAAAAGGAACCGTAAAAATATTATGGACAAAGAGAAATATGACAACATGGTTTATTATCAGAAAAGTATGCATGCAATGCTGGAGCAAGAATTCAAAAATTGTAAAGTCACTGAACTTACCTAAACGTTCAAACTAAAATCTGTCATTGAGTACAGAACTCCGAAGTGCAGGAATTGCATATGCTTCAGGTATGACAACTTTTGAGTTGGGGTTCAAATCACCAAGCCAATCATCAAGTTTCGCTGGATTCTAGAGACTCACAAAAATAGTTAAAAGAGTAGTTGTAGTCATTGGTCATTGTGAAAAAAAGAACAAGTTACAGCTGCTTACCTCAGAATGGAAAAGTCTATCAAACAACCTGACTTCCACCTTAAGAGGATCAACGCCTGAAGAAGGCTCAGCAATCCAATGGAGGACACCCTGCAATAAAAAGCATGCATAAATCAGCTCATCACTCGTGCAAACTTGAAACCAGGACAKAATTACTATATATGAGTGAGGCGAACCTTTGGTTTCATTTTCTTCTTAAGGTCATATATACTCAGCACGAACTTCAACAATTGTCTCATTGTCATCACCAAGGATTACATCTGTGCACCTAATGGGGTATGCATATTTGCATGTGTGTACTAGCATTTTGAGATGTTTGTTCAGTTACAAGGGAAAAATATTTATGATATTTTTACTTACCTCAACACGACTGACTTGCCAGGAGCAAGACCATAATAATCTTTGGAATCTTTCATTCGAAAATAAGATCTTTTAATGTACACAACATTAGATGATGGCACTTGTGACAAAGTAACATATATCCTATCATATAAGTATAACCCTGCAGGCCAGTACTAGATATAGATCTTAAAAGAATTAACAAGAGATTTGAAAGGGATAGATTGAAGACGCTTTTGACGTTCACTTAAATCACATACTCCTTGTAAATTCCAAAAAAATTATAGAAAAAGATTAAGATGAAAAATCAACTGACCTTGTACAAGACTGATGAGTCATTTGTTGGAGCATATGGCCACTTCTTAGCATCTAGGTGAATTACTTTACCGGCCTCTAGATTGGTGATTACAACCTGCATTGCAAAAGCATATAAGACAAATGAATGGATACTTAAGATAAACGGAACAAACCAAACAAGAGATTCACACCTTCAAAGGATACAAGACCACCATTGCACGAGCAGTTGTTTTACTTAGCTCTTCTCTGATATGATATTCTAGGCAATCTAAACAGATCAAACTACTATCAATGCAGCCAAAAGAATCAAGAGTCACATAAGGCACAACACAGAGACTATTGATACCTCTACCTCCTCAATAAATGTCTCAAAAAGTAGAGATGCCTCAATTTGACAATCTACTTCAAAAATCAACAAGACAAAGTGACAAACTATCTTCCCTCAAACCTATTTAGAAAAATCATGCTAAAATGGAGAATTCATATGGACATAAATATGGTGAACTATATATTATAGGCATTGACTCAAAAGAAAATTAAAGGCAGAGAGACTAATTAGTTATACAAAATCTCATTTAAAAAAGTAAAAGGAGATAGGGAGAGAGGGTGGTAACCTTCTAGTGATTCCAATTCCCCTAACAAAAGCATTAATTGCGGTTGGTGACACCCCCCTACGGCGTAAACCAGCAAGAGTCGTCAATCGAGGATCATCCCATCCATCAACATACTTGTCGGTAACAAGACAATAAAGCTGTAAAAACACAACGAATTATATTTAGTCAAGAAATCATAATCTACTCTTTCTCACTGACCTTTAAAATGATATGAGAGACAATAGTTTGCATTCATTAGCAATCATTAATTTGATAAGCTTACTTTTCTCTTCGACATCACCGCGTTTGTAACATTCAACCTTGATTACTCCTAATCATATGGCATATATAGGCCAAGTGCATGCAATAACGAATAATATGTTGCCCGTCGCGTCTCAAATTCCAACGTACACAACTGCACTTCCAAAGTATAGTGGGCACAGATACTCTTCACTTCATAAGAGAGCAATGTCCCAAAATTCAGGATCTCAGTGAATTGAAGATTTCACCAAAAATTAGTTCATGAGACAAAAGAAGGAAACTTTAATTTGAATACTAGAGCAAAGTGGAAAAGAAAACAGCCTTCAAGGGCTCCAACAGAAACAATGACAAGATGGGCTCAGGATGATCAAGGACCAGCAAACAGACCTTGGTGAGGTTATAACATACGAATAAAAGTCGCATTAAATGTAAGGAACCCATTCCTTGACTAGTGATCAGTGTAATTATTATTGTTTTTTCTGATATTAAGCTCCTTTAAGAAATTAAAGGACACCTAATGAACAAAACTACAAAAGCCACTAAACAACTTATTCAGCGAAATAAACGATTGTTTTCGGCTGTATCAAGTACAATCTGATCGCCAAATAACCATTCGTTATCAGTTGTGGAACAATCAAGCAAGCAAGAAGTGCCATCACCAATCTCGGCAGAGATTTAAAGAGTCATCATTCATAAAAGAAAAGGAATAGTATGAGCCATTAACGTTGGGAAAATATGGCATCAAATTTCGCTTGTTATGTAACATCTTTTWTTAATTCCCTGGCTTCTTTACAAGAGTAACTTGAGATCATCTTTATTGGCTGCTAGTCATTTAGCAAGGGAAAAGTAGGACTAAAATTTTACCAGAATAATTAGCACCATTATACTAGCAATCTTACAAGTAATTCATTAGTTTCAATTGTGATTTATGGTCTTTTTCTCTACTATTAA
Source organism: Bassia scoparia (assembly GCA_008642245.1). NCBI lineage: Eukaryota > Viridiplantae > Streptophyta > Magnoliopsida > Caryophyllales > Amaranthaceae > Bassia > Bassia scoparia. Next base: position 9,058 of record SNQN01000947.1, read on the forward strand.
ACCAAAAGCTTTCAACTCCATTTTACAGTCATATTCTCCTATATAAAAAAAGTAATAGTTTTTAAGCACATAATCACTAACAGACAAAAGAGTGAAAAAAKAACATATATAATAGAAGTACCTACCGAATGAATTACATTCTCAAGAGAATCTACAATATAGTGTGCATTATCATAGCTCAGATAAATACACCATAGATCTCCAGCTTTAGGATGAGAGGTGAACTGCACATATCCAAAGAAGGGTTAAATAAACAACATGAAGTTATTTGTGCATGTACAAAAAGAACTACTAACACTAGCCTTGATGCAGTATGCAATGAGGTCGTACATGTTTCCATTGTCACTCTGCATATCTTACTTCATTCTAAGGGTTGCTTTTCCTTCCTCAATCATTCCCCTTCTCATTTCCTCAAAAAGCTTCAAGGATTCCTCTACTGGTATATCTCTCCAAGGATTGTTCATCCTTTTTTCTGTGTACTCCTTAATTTCATCAGTCTACAATCCATCACTCACACTAGTAACTTAGTAAGTAATTTTTAAAAATCAATACCAAAAGAAACTAACAAAAATTTGTCATTTAAGCATACTAGCATAGTCATCATTTGCATCCAAAGAATGTTGTTTATATATTGAGAAAATAGTTGCCAAAAAGTAAGAAAAACCAACAAATATACATAAAGGTAAATGAAGAAAGCTGAGAGTGGGGGCAAAATTGCAAACCTAATGGTCAACATAAGCATGTCCTCTCCTTATGAGCTCAACAGCTAGTTCATACAGATCTTGGAAATAGTCACTTGTGCATGTTATCTGCAACATATGAACATACGGGAAGACTATCAGTCCAAATGAACGGTGAAAATAACATACCTTAAATGGTTCCCATCCCATCCATTTGACTATCTCTTCAATATGGTCTATATACTTTGTCTTTTCAGCCTCAGGATTTGTATCATCATACCTAGAAGTACACTTATTTCTGTCAAGGTTAAATGACAGTGTTCAATAATAATCCAAAATCAAGCTTTTCTCTAGGCCCATAATCAGTTAAACAAAGTTATCACTAGACAGATTCATAACACAAATTATAAGTAACCCCATAAACATCTAAATTTATAGATACAATGACTATTTTTAAATAAAATTAAAGTAAATTAAATTAAAAATATAGTCATAAAATTCCTCCATTTCGTTATAATATCACCATTTTGACTTTCATGTTTGTTAAGACACAAATTTGACCATTAAAATATCTAATTATATATACTTAACAATTATGAAAAATTATATACACTAACTATAAAAATCTGAACACTGTATTACAGTGATGGAAATTGATAAGAATATATACGAGGTAGAGACAATGACAATAGTCTAAAAAAATGTGGGACTTGGGATGGGGTAAATAAATCATATATGAATCCAATCWAACAAAAAGAACATAAGCCAACCAAGAAACAAGAAGAAAATCATGAAACTATGAGGAACATGCTAAGATTTGACCGCTAAAGAAAATTAAAATATAGATGGAAAGTTAATTATGTACTAGCAATTACTTAAGCATGTAGATGGTGAATTAGACAAAGATATTTAGAGATATCATATATTATCACAACTTAACCACAAAAGTTTCTACCTCAAATAGCAATGTTCACCAGTTTCTTTCGCTAAATCGAAATTGACAAACATTGCCTACAATAAGTAATTGGAACAATTAGACTACATTCAAAAACAGTTTTTAAGGTTCCAAACTTCCAACTAAAATGATAGCATTTCCTTCGCATGTCCAATGTGAAGGTAACCATTTGGCTCACGTGAAAATCGAGTACGAACTTTTCCCCCTGTTACCTTTAAGTGATGGGCAAGAATATCCCTTGTATTGCAAGCTCTTAAAACAGGATGATCACTAAAGAAAACTTCAGTATGCACCTAAAACACACAAGTGACCCAATCACATTGTTGCATATACCAACGAACATGTTAATGCTTAAGATCAAAAGCCAGGACACTAAACAAATCAACACAAAGATGGCAACAAGCTCACAATACTAGGTAGAAATTGAAGCTAACAACATACAATGGCACACCAGAAGAGGTGGGTGGGGGTATCGTCATTTCTAGATGCTTTTTCTGAGGTTACATACTCGATGATCATGAGCACCAACGCTTCCACACATTGACCTACCTTATCCATTACAAAAGCAAGTAACTATACAGACTTTGTGCAGTTCCCATAGTGTGTCCTAATAAAATAATATTAAAATCTAAACATCTAAACACTACAGTGCTTCCCAAGTATATATTCTTCTACATGAGGCCATGAGAGCTATTAAAGCAATAGTGAAAACAAGAATTGTAAGCCAGAATATCTTAGATGATTATAATTTATACATGTGAAAAGTGAAAACTAGCAGCAAATATAGTTCAGGCAAAATTGCCAACAACTATCCTCTTTTTGTCAAAGTTTAGAAACAACTACCCACTTTGTTTTTTTTTTTTAAACAACTACCCACTTTTTACGTTTTCTTTGCGAACCACTACCTCTTAACGGAAATTCGCTAACAGTGTTAACTCCCACCCATCCAACCATCGCGTACCACCACTCCCTCGTTGTCCTCACAACTTCCACCTACCACCGACCACCGATGCCTTCCATCGAGCAGCCCATAAGCACCACTGCAAGGCTGCACATCAGCCCACGACAACCACCAATACTGCAACATCCCCCCAACCACATACACCACCCCAAAAAACCAGACGAAACCCTCCCAACTACCACCTTAAACCAACCCCTTATCACAAAACCACCCACGAAACAGAACTCCAACCCAGAATAACTCAATTCCCCCTAATTTCGTGAATCAATTCCCCCTAATTCCCCAATTCAAAACCCTAGATTTTGCAACCCAAATCCCCAATTGGAAACCCTAGATTTTGCAACAAACGAATCCCAAAATAAAATCAATTTTGCAACCCCTAAATACCCAAATTTTGTGAATCAATTCCCCCAATAATAATAATTAAATTCATTTACCTTGCTAGAATTATGCAAAGGAGAGGAATGAGAGTGGGCAATTGCAATAAAAATTACAATAGTGGTCGTTATGGTGAGTTTGGGCGAGAGAATTGTGAGGGAGGCTCGAGGAAGGTGGTCGTAGATGGGGGTGGAGAGTGGTTTGGTGGTGTTAGTGGCCTGTTGCGCTGTAGTGGTGCTGGGGGGGGCTTTTGCGTGGTGCTGGTTGTGCTTGTTGGTTGTTCTCAGATGGAAAGGAATGGTCGGTGGTAGGTGGCAGGCTGGTAGTAGTGAGGGAGTGGTGGTTCGTGGTGGTTGGATGGGTGAAACTTAATGGTGTTAGCCTAAATCCGTTAAGAGGTAGTGGTTCGCAAAGAAAATGTAAAAAGTGGGTAGTTGTTTTTTGTAAAAAAAAAACAAAGTGGGTAGTTGTTTCTAAACTTTGACCAAAAGTGGGTAGTTATTGACAATTTTGCCTATAGTTTATCATCACTAACGCATACACTAGAGCTCTAGAACATAGTTCATCTTATTGCTCTTACACAGAGATATATAAAATCACTTTATTAAGTTGTACCTGAAGATTTTCTTCCAGGGAAGGGAAGATAGAAAAGGGATTAAGGTCTTCTTCAAAGGGCTGAGCTGGAGCGGTAGTAATAGCTTTTTCCTACACAAGAAACAAACACAAAGTAAGCAAGGACACTAAAAAACCTAATTTTTTTTACAATAATATTTAGTGGAAGCCAACCTCAACTTTAGTAGGCTTTTCCTTCTTCTTTTTCACTGGCTTTTCATCATCTGCTGCAGTCCTTCCACCCAACAACTCATAAAACTTTGTATCTACAACTTTATGTGACAAATGACGAAAAATATTTACAATTCACTCTTTCAAGGAGACTTAACTTTGCGGCATTATGGAAATTCAATTAAGTAAAAAAAATTAAAAAATTACCTTGACAATTTTCAGATTAGTCCATGGATGTCTCTCCCGAATACGCCTAAAGTCACCAACTAATTAAGCAAAACAACGAAATATTAGCAGCTAAACAAAGACATGACACGATGAACTAATAAGCTTGGTTGCCAAAAGAGTTCACTTAGCAAAAAGCAATTATTGCATATGACGATTCAGATGGCAAAAGACAAGCATGAAACTCTAGCACTGACAAACTCAATATCCCAATTTTGTACCATTTTCTAACACACTGCGACTCCATTCATTGAAATGCTACACATTCAATAAATTAACATATCAACATCATTGTAAATTGATATACCAACCATTTGTTTTATATCGCTGATCCAAAAGTGTTGCTTTAAGCTCTTTAAAAATTTCACCAACAATATGCTCTATTTCTTCATCAGAAACTTCAACACCTGATCAATATATAAAGATACAATAAAAATTTAGAGCAGATATGCACACAATAAAAACAAACCCTTCCATCTCAAAATTAATTAAACTAAACAAATATTAAAGAACTATTTACCAACGCCACAAGCTTTCTAAAAGTCACTGAAGCTGAATTTGTTAGGACCCACGCTAGAGAAAAATGAGAAAGCAGCTTCTAATTGAGTTGGTGTCTTAATCTACAACATATTAAAGGTGATAAATATCCTTGCGAAACAGGACAACTCGCAATCTCACATTAACATCACATCACATCACTATAAAACACTTTTCCCATTGCAAATTACATTCCCAAAAACAATACATGTTTGTGGAACATGTTATAAGYAAAATATAGCGAACAGTAAAACACACTATGAACAGAATAGGAAAAAGATTATAGCAGTGTTAGACCTAATCAAACAACGGACCGAGCTAGGTTCGACTAGGCCAATGTTCTGTTTTTATACCCCAAGAGTGCAGCATAGCCGGGCTAAGATGCATGTGGGCCAGAAACTTGTTGCCCAAACCCAAAAATTGCGAGCCTATGAGCTAGTTTTCGGGCCTTTGTTACATAGTTTCAAAATGATGTCCAAGAATATCAACAATATTGCAAATTTGCAATCAAATATTGCAAATGTGTTTGAGGTTTTGAGAGGATAGCAAGTAATCGTGAGAATGAGAGATGATTGAATTGAGTTTTGGACTTTGTAAATAGCACTTAGAATTGGGCTTGGTCCTAGTTCATTTAATCAATTTCAGAATTTCTATATTGTTATTACATACTTGCAAAACATAGTACTTACATATACATACTGTCATACTGTAGACACCCAAATGTGTCTCCCCAAATGAGTAATCGATGATGAAACATACCACGTTTCGTGACCGATTCGATTCCGAAAAGGCGCAAATGAACTCGTAAAAATTTCAAAATATGTGAAGTCACACTCGAAATCATGAGGCAAAGGTCAAACAAGAGGCCAAAAGAATTTTCCTGAATCATTTTCTATTTTTTGGAATTTTCTACTAACTGGAAGATTTTTTAAAATAATTTACACTGGTGATTCTTTTTTTTTGTTTTTCATCACATTCCTCACATTTTTCTGAGTTCGCCAGTATTTTTAGATTATTTTTCTGATTTTCTACAATTTTCTATGAATTTTGCAATATTTACAATATCAAAATACGTAGGAAATACGCAGAAAATACGGAAAATACCAAAAAAATACACGGAACGTTCCAGAATCCCCTAGAACTCCCTAGATACACGTTTCTTGGAGGAGGGGATATCTAGATTCATCCGTGATCTTGCAAAATAAGAAAAAATCTTCGAAATTAAGGCAAAAATGCTGAACGTATATAGCTCAAAGGAGCGTATATACGCTCCCCATGAGCGTATATACGCTCATCATGAGCGTATATACGCTCCCAATGAGCGTATATACGCTCATTCTTGTGCCCTTGTCTCTCCGCGCCTATAAATACGGCCTTGCCTCTCGAGTTTTAGGGGACTTCGACGACTCAACTTTTCACGACCCCACGGCTATACTACGAGCACACCACGAGCCTTATCATAGTCTCTTGTCCCATACACATACTCATTGAAATTCGAGTCTCGCGCCTCTTTTCGAATCGATTCGACGAACGAAATCAAGGTATAAATCTGAGATTACTCACCAAAAACATATTTTCACTCTTTTTTAATTCCTTTTGTCTCTCTTAATTTGATTAACCATTATTATGAGTTTTAATTCAATTAACACAATGTAGAAACCCACCTTTTAATTGATTCATGTAAATATGTAGGATTGTCACTCACGTTTTCAAATTCGTTTTCATTAACACTTATTATTATTATCATCATCTTGTCACAATTCATTATTATGCATATTGTTATTGTCAATACTAACGTGTTTATTTGTCTTGATTAGCAATTCAAGCAAAGACCTTTTAGTTTTTACTTTAACAATTTGCTTATTCGCAGAGACAAGGTGAGAAGGATATACATGTATATTATGCTTTACTAACCTTTGTCTTCATGTCTCGTTTGTACATTTTTTTTTTGTCACACTTGTATATATTGCTTAAACAAGACAGGAATTCAATTGCTTGTCACATTAATGTCAGATAATCATGGACGATTGGTTTTCTAGGCACCTTATTAATATTGACTAACAATCAAATGATCGCCTTGTCCATTGTAGAAGTCTTAGTTTGTACATAATAGCAACCCACCTAGTAATTAGTGCGCTTTCAAAGTCAAATCGATAAGTTTTCTTGAATTCAATTGTTATGACTTATGGAACTACAATGAGACCGAGTAGAGGCCGCTACATGCGGGCGGATTGGGTTACTGATTCAATCCGTACCATGTCCCCGAACCCACACTTTGGTTACTGGACCTATTTGTGGGGCCACTAGTTTGGCACCAATGTTTCGGGCGTCCGTGAATAACCTATATAGGCACGGTGGCGATCCCCTCAATTCGACAACACACCCCAACGCATTCACATGCGGATTCCATGGCTCAATTCCATGACACTGAAGCTGAGGTCACGCCCCCCTGAGGCGGGGCGAAGCCCTACAGTTTTTGGCGACTTCACTGGGGATAATCACCATTTGGTGAGTGGATAGACTTGAAAGTCTCGTAGTTCCCATATCATAATCAATTGAATTTGCTGTGACCCTTCGAATAGGTTCATATGTCCTAGACACCTTGGTCTCAATATGTTCATGTCTATGCTCGAGATCACCCTTTAAGGGGGGATTGTTACTCTTTGGTTCATTGGTGTAATTGGGATCACATGGCTAAGGTAGTAGTTTCCTATCCGCCCCGATGTCTGTGCGCGTATGCCACGTGTTACTAAGACTGCGCTGTATATAGTAGGTGTTGTTATTCTCGGCATATTCATTTTCACATATGTTGTCGGTGGTGAAATTGGATCCAGCTCTTGACTCTTAGGCAGATGGTACAAGCGTTATCAGATTCTCTGATCCAAGCGCGGTGTGACCTATAGTTCCTTAAGATTCGTGGGACCTTAAAGTGAAGTAAATTGGATTCGTGTTTCAATCAATGTGCTTGTTAACTTGTGACTCCTCATTTCAGTGTTAAATTCTTAACCACCAAACTAAGCCAGTCCCCTTAATCTATGGTTCAAGACATGAAGTTGGACGATCCATTAGGCCCATTTCAAAATCAATTTCAAAACTCCATTCGAACTAGAATCTGACTTAGGTTCGATTCCAATCCAAGATCCTAAATCTGACGTTAGTCGACCTTTTGAACCTTAAACCTAAATTAGGTTTTCAATTCAATCTTAATTCAAGGACCTTTAATCTAAATTAGGTTCAAGTCAATTCTTAATTCAAGAACGCCTAATCCTTAATCTTAAATAGGTTCAACCCAAGGAGCCTTGAAATCTGAAATTAGGTTCGCTTTCAACTTCAATCTAAGAACCTTAAAACCTGAACTAGGTTCGATTCATAAGAGTCAACCCTAGGAACTTGGATTCAAGGCTGGACCATTCAATTTCAAGTGGCTCGTAAGGTCTAAGAGGTCCTTAATTCCTGAAATAGGCCCATCTTTGGCTTGAATCTTTCTCGAGTCTAGCACCTTAAAATTAGAACTTTTGGGTCTGCCCATTCAAGTCCAGTTTTCAGTTCCAGTTTCAAATCCCATCCAAACTTTATCCTAATTCAAAATCAGTGTCGGGGTCCACTAAAGTCGGAGTTTTCAGTCACATCCCCGTGATAGGCCCAAAGAGGTAAGGAGTCAAACAAATCCTACCTCCACAAAAGGCCCAATGCTTCTTGACCCTGCCATCACCCACAAAAAAAGGCCTTATCCTATACCTCCTTGGCCCACAACTGAAAAAACAATCAAACACCAACTACATCAAAGCCCTCAATGAGTCCCCCAAGGCGTGGGTCATCGATTCTGCGCGCCTTCTCTAGATGAGTCATAGTAAGTCCCAGTCCTAGCTTATAATGTCATTTCAATTCATTGTCCCTTTGAGCTATGTAAGTCTCTTGCTATACAATAAGCCATGTTTTTTTCATTCTATCAATAAGAATTCAATTGTTTTTTGGCCAATATTATTTTCTCATCTATGCAAGTCTCAACACTCAATTGGCCACAATTGGTTTAATCTAATTACTTGATTTAATTATTGAAAATTGAACAATGCCCAATGAGCCTCTTTCACAGCTCACAAAATGACTCCTCCCTTCCATCCCTTTGTCACATCAAATCAAATCCCTTGCAACCTTTGAGCCAAAAACATATATTTTGCTATCTTTCTTTCATCACCCACATTCCACCTAACCCTTTGGACCAAGCGGTGCGTAGGAACAGACACGTGCAAAAAGAAGAAAAGAAAGAAAAAAAAAGAGGAAAGATAATGCAAAAAGAAAAAAAAACAGCAAAAATCAAGTTCAATGAAAGTCATCAAAAATGCAAATCAATGTCAAGAATCCAATACAGATCCAAACCTCAAAGCCCAGATCAAGCAGTCTAAAAAGACACTCGCACAGTGAGAGATTACTTATGATCATCAAGCCTTTTTCAACCCTCCAAACCACAGCCTCAGCATTACAACCACAAAAGCCCTCTCACCGGAGGCATTTGTCCAAATCATCATCAGAACTACGGTGGTCTGATTCCGTAAAGGATACGTAGGAAGCCTCTTCTCGAGGTTCGATCCGCATTAACATTAAATCATTTAGAAGGCCTTTTGAGTGCTTTGCACTTGCTTAAGAATTTGATAATTGGTTTTTGCTAGTCTAGAACCTGACATAGACTCAATGTTTGAAACCAACATCATTAAGCCACTCCAGCATCTAGCCCATCTTTGACCCTTAGCCTTAAATTTGACCCTTTTTATTTCTCGAACCATAGCTCATTCTTTTGGTCACCTTCAAAGGACTCATTTGACCACATCCCAAGAAGTAAAGCCAACCTGACCTTTTGGGTTAGTACATCTTGTTGGGAAACTCATCCATACAATCTACCCACGCTTCCTATGTTGACTCAAGCCCGTAAAACTACATTGTCCCAAGTCTCGCATGGGGGCTCGTCGCCTTCATGGCCCCTTAATTCTCAGTTGGGGCTTCTTGTCTCCTAAGGCCCTAATTACGTTTTCAAGTCTATTGCTATCAACGTGGAATCATGAAAGATTCGCATTGAATGGACCTGTCACTTATCCAATCAAAGTCACTGTCTCGCGATGTCAAATCGAGTCAAAGTCAATTTCAACTCAAAGCACAAATCTCAAGTCAATTTTCAAAATCGAGTCACCGCCAACCACATATTCCGATGCCACCTTTCCTCTGAGTCACTTTTCAAGCAGCACTTTTCTTAATTAGGCCTTCTCAAAGACTCCTCATAATCATGTCTAGAAACCAAGACCTAGACAAGGCCCCTTTCAAATCTCAAAGACTCTCTCAAATCAATGTCTAGAACAGACTAGACAAAGACCCCTTTCAATTCAAAGACTCTCTAAAATCATGTCTAGAACCAGACCTAGACCAAGACCCTTTCAAATTCAATGAACTCTCTCAAATCGTGTCTAGAACCAGACCTAGACAAGACCCGTTTCAAATTTAATGACTCTCTCAAATTTCATGTCTAGAACCGAGATCCTAGCAAGGCTCTTTCAAATTCAAAGGCCTCTCAGAATTCATGTCTAGAACCAAGACCTAGACAAGACCCTTTCAAATTCCATGACTCTCTCAAATCATGTCTAGAACTAGACCCTTAGATAAGGCTCTTTCCAAAATTCAAGGCCTCTCAAACCATGTCTTAGAACCAGACCTAGACAAAGAAACTTTCAAATTCAATTGACTCTATCAAATCATGTCTAGAACCTGAAACCTAAGACAAGGAACCCTTCAAATTCAAAGACTCTCTTCAAAATCATGTCTAAGAACCAGACCTAGAAAGGCCCTTCAAATTTTTTTCCCAAAAGTACTCTCTCAAATAGTTAGAACCAGACCTAGGAACAAGACCCTTCAAATTCAAAGACTCTCTCAAATCATGTCTAGACCAACCTAGGACAAGACCCTATTCAAAATCTCAATGACTCTCTCAAATCGTGTCTAGAACCAGACCTAGACAGACCTTTCAAATTCAATGGACTCCTCTCAAATCATGTCTAGAAACCAGACCTAGACAAGACCCTTTTCAAATTCAATGCACCCTCCAAATCAGTCTTAGAACCAGACCTTAGACAAGGCTCTATTCAAATTCAAAGGCTCTTCTCAAACCATGTCTAGAACCAGACCTAGACAAGACCCTTATAAATTCAATGACTCTATCCAAAATCATGTCTAGAACCAAACCTAGACAAGACCCTTTCAAATTAAAGACTCTCTCAAATCATGTCTGAAACCAGAACCTAAAACAAGGCCCCCCTTCAAATCAAATGACTCTTCAAATCATGGTCTAGAACCAGACCTAGACAAGACCCCTTCAAATTCAATGTGACTCTCTCAAACCTCTGTCTAGAACACAAGACCTAGACAAGACTCTTCAATTCAAATTCAATGGCTCTTTCCCCTTTTCAATCTCAAAGCGTCACAAGTTAACATGGTCAACATTGCATTGCAAAGTTCGCTAGACTAAAAACAGGACCATGTGTGTCACCAAGTAGTCCTTAATCCTAGATTAGGCCTATTATTTTCAAGTCAATGCTCATTTTCTTCGGAAGCATGGGATGCGTCTGCATTTTGATCCGAGTCAGACCGAACGAAAGAATTCGCTCGAGGACTCAGACCGCACGGGAACACGGCTACAGGTAACTAACCCTTTGTTTTGCAGGTACCCGAGAGGCGAAAAAGGGTAAACTCAGGGTCGCCAGAACGTCTTGAGTTGCTCTCCGCCCCGAGAATCGATATAGCTTTGACTTTCGTCTTACGAGACTTACGTCTCTCAGACGTCAGTCAAAGTGGGGGCCTTCTGTAGAAACACCCACATGGTCTCCCCAAATGAGTAATCGATGATGAAACATACACGTTTCCGTTGACTCGATTCGATTCCGAAAAGGCGCAAATGAACTCGTAAAAATTTCAAAAATGTGAAGCTCACACTCGAAACATGGGCAAGGTCAAACAAGGGCCAAAAGAATTTTCCTGAATCATTTCTATTTTATAATTTTCTACTAACTTGGGAAGATTTTTTTAAAATAAATTTCCTGGTGATTTCATCACATTTTCTGTTTTTCACACATTCCTTCACATTGTTTCTTGAGTTCGCCAGTATTTTTAGATTATTTTTCTGATTTTTCTTACAATTTTCTATGAATTTTGCAAATTTACAAATATCAAAATACGTAGGAATAACGCAGAATCGGAATAAAAAAATACACGGAACGTTCCCAGATCCCCTGATCCTAGATACACGTTTCTTGGAGGAGGGGATATCTAGATTCATCAGTGATCTTGCAAATAAAAAAATCTTCGAACATTAGAAAATGACTGAACTGTATATAGCTCAAGAGGAAGCTCCCATACGTCTATGACGCTCATCATGAAGCCTGTATATCGCTCCCAGCAGTATATAGCTCATTCTTGTGCCCTTGTCTACACCGCGCCTATAAATACGGGCCATGTGCCTCTCGAGTTTTTAGGGGACTTCGACGACTCAACTTTTCACGACCCACGGCTATAAACTACGAGCACACCACGAGCCTTATCAATAGTCTCTTGTCCCATACACCATACTCATTGAAATTCGAGTCCTCGCAGCCCTTTCCGAATCGATTCGGGACGACGAATCAGGTATAAATCTGAGTTACTCACCAAAAACATATTTTTTCACTCTTTTTTAATTCCTTTTGTCTCTCTTAATTTGATTAACCATATATTATGATTTTATTCATAACAACAATGTAGAAACCCACCTTTTAATTGATCATGTAAATATGTAGATGTCACTCACGTTTTACAAATTCGTTTTCATTAACACTGTATTATTATTATTATCCATCATCTTGCGTCACTAATTCATTTATTAATGCATATTGTTATTGTCAATACTTAACAGTGTTTTTATTTTGTCTTTGATTAGCAATTCAAGCAAAGGACCTTTTAGTTTTTTACTTTAACAATTTGCTTATTCACAAGAGACAGGTGAGAAGGATTATACATGTATATTATGCTTTACTACCTTTGTCTTCATTGTCTCCGTTTGTACATTTTTTTTTGTCACACTTGTATATATTGCCTTAAACAAGACAGGAATCATTGCTTGTCACATTTATGTCAGATTAATCATGGACGACGCGTTTCTAGGCACTTATTCAATAATTGAACAATAAAAAAGAAACAAAATACAATCAAATGATCGCCTGTCCATGTAGAAGCCTGGTTTGTAGCATAATAAGTCAACCCACCCAGTAAATTAGTTGCGCTTTCAAAGTCAATCGAATAAGTTTTCTTGAATCAATTGTTTATGACTTATGGAACTACAATGAGACCGAGTAGAGGCCGCTACATGCGGGCGGATTGGGTTACTGATTCAATCCGTACCATGTCCCCAAACCCACACTTTGGTTACTGGACCTATTTGTGGGGCCACTAGTTTGGCACCAATGTTTCGGGCGTCCGTGAATAACCTATATAGGCACGGTGGCGATCCCCTCAATTCGACAACACACCCCAACGCATCATATGCGGATTGCATGGCTCAATTCCATGACACTGAAGCTGAGGTCACGCCCCCCTGAGGCGGGGCGAAGCCCTACACATACTAGTATACTACTAACAGCTAACTACTAGCTTGCTGGAGTATTATGATAGGCCGGGTCGGGCCAGACATGATCAGGTCTAAGCAGGATGTAAAAGAGCCGGCACTCACCTTTGAAGAAACAACATATACACAGCAAGTGTTGGCCGATGCTCAAGGCCTCAAGGGCTTTGGCACGGTACTACGTGGCGACCTGCAATCTCAAATTGCAAATTGAAAATTGAAAATTAGAAAATTCCTTTATTGCTAGTTGTAAAATATCATACACATCATCAAAGGTACTAAAATTAGTGCAATATCATAAAAGCAACCACCAAAGTCCAAAGTAATACAACACAAGAAAAACAGCTTTTCTTTTGAATCAACAACAAAACGGAATCCCAATGTAAAAATAACACCCACTACCATTTATCTATCTATCTATATATATATATATATATATATATATATATATATATATATATATATATATATATATATATATTAACTCAGACGAAACAAACTACGTACAATTAACTGAATTAAGCTGATTTTAAGTGGAAACAAGGCAACAAACCATGTATTTGAAGATTCCTGATAGTACGGTCACAACCCTTATGCACGCAAAAACCTTCCATGGTGTGTTTTGTATATTAAGTTTCGTTGTGGTATCCGTATCCTATGAATTTTATTCGTTCTGTATCCGCATCTGCACTCGTATCCAAATCCATATAACCTAGGCCCCTGATACTTTTCTTCATTTAACCATTGATTTATGAAATGAATAGTCCATWTCCTACGAAAAGAATCTCGATTCTGGTCTCCTCAAAAGTAACTAGGGTCCCACTATCCCAAACTCCCTATTTCCCAATGCTGAATTGCTCATGATAATGAACTCGGAGAAATTTCTAATCCCTACTAGGTAGGGAGAAAAGCTTGTCCATCCAGGGAGAACGGTAATTTACTTTCCACGAGAATTATAATATGGTGTCCGTTATTCTTAACTGTTCAACGGGGCTTCTTTTTTAGAGTGGGTCCCTTCTTTAACTCAAGCATGTCGACCATGGTTATAGTTTAATTGAATTTTTTTCGCCTTTTTCCCCTTTCTGATGAAAAGTTTCGGACTCTCTCACCCTTTTCAATTGATTATTACTTGTTCCCAACTTGATGAAAATATTATCTCCTTAATAATCACTTATCATGGTAATAAGTTGGTGTTAATATCTTCAATATCAAACTTTAATTGAGAGGTATTTTTTAAAACAAAATCTTATAAATTGAAGGTGTGAAATAAAAAAACCAGTAACATTAACATTTTCAATTATTTGTCGTCATTTGTTTTGGAAGGTACTTCAGCTTGTACAAATGAAAAAAACTATTTTCGTGATAGGTTTTGACTAAATTAGAAAAATATAATTTTAACTTTGTCTCCTGGTTCAATTAGCGAAGAAATGGAGCTCTAATCCGGAACCATTTGTCAAATTTCAACGTTTCCTTGCATATTTAACGAGTATAAATGAGGAGACTTTTGTTTCAACATTAAGTAATGAAAAAAAATTGTTCATATACTTATAAACGAATAATTTTATAATTTCAACGATACGAATAATTACAATAATAGTGAAGATTATGATTTTTAAAACACGACTAAACATATGAATTGATTTTCATTTAATTTTAATACGAATATATCATACCACGGGCTTAAGTTACGATTAAATATACTCATAGTTTAACTCTAAAGTGGTGTYTTAACTCATAATATCGATTTTCATTGCTAAACTTAATAAAATTAAAATTGCTCAAGGCTTAATTTTAATAACGTAACGTTATAGATGAACTAATATTTTGGGATGCTTAATGCAAAACTACAAACATGTCCTTTTGCTATCAAATCCATCCATTTGTTTGCTTGTAAGGTTGGATGAAATGAGTACTTTACTTTGTTTTATTTCCTAAACCTCAACATGTCTTTTTTTCACTAAGTTTGTGTGGTTGAATTGCTACAACAGTCCACTCCTATACTTATGCATGTGTCAGTAACCTACAAGAAGCTAGGGTCTCTCTTTCCCCTTTTTTAATGCAAAGTTTCTGACTTTGCTTGCAGATACTACCCTTTTCAATTGTTTTTTCCTTGTTCCCAACCATTCCCATTTTTTTTAATTATTTGGACTCTTGGACTTTGAATGCAGAAGCTACCCAACACGCAACATCAATCAAGCCCTACACGTGTAGGATTTAGGCAATGCCATAATTATCCTTTTAGAGAGTTTTGGTTTATTAGAAGCGGTTCAACTCATTTTATCTTTTCCGGTTCAAAGAATGTGGTTTGAGGGTTTAGGGGTACAAAAATCCAAAACTATCTAGAGGGCATGGCGACTGGGGTATATGACTTTAGGGTATAGATGATTTCGGAGAACCCAAGCTTGATTTTAATGTCTTACATTTAAAGTAAGCTAATTGAACTGAAACATAGCTAACAACATTCCAACTCAATGTAGTTGAACCAATTCTAATCTAATTGGACAGAAACAAATCTAAGTGCATTCCGACAAAGGAAATTGAATCAATTCTGATTCAGCTGAACTTAAACTAAGGTAATTGAACAAAACAAAGCTAATTGCATTCCGAGAAAGGATATTAAATCAATTCTAATCTAATTAAACTCAAACTAAAATTTTTTAATCAATTCAAATCTAATTGACATGTACAACTGAACTTTATAATCATTATAATAAGATTAATTATAAAAAGACTGTCAAACATAGCTGTAACAAAAACTAATTTGAGTTTGAGTTGACTAAAGGCATTAATTTTACCCAAGTATGTTTATTGAGTATGAATATAATCATAAGATTAAGATTAAGTTAAAAATAACTATCACAAAAACTAACAAAAAGTGAACTGTATAATCATAATCATAAGATTAAGATGATAAAAACTATCACACGTGGCTTATTCCACTACTATGTATCATTTCTTATCTAATTTGGTAAAAATGTAAATGTCATGCATCCACTACTGATCCGTGTGAAAGGATTATAAGTGTATCTCAGCCGTCGAATTTCAATCCTGTGGTAATCCTTAATTTCAACCTTTGTTCACACAGATGTAAAAACCAAATTAATCACTTTACCAAACCATGGTCAATGTGGGCCCAACATTAAAACAGACAAAATGAAAATACCCGTTACAAGTTACTCACATCGGTCACGTGAATACATTAGCTAGGTCCAACATTTTACAAAAATTGCCACAGTATATACTTTTGTGCATTCTACCTCGTAGGGATTGGAAATTGCTCACTGAACTGGAGTAGTGGAGTTAACTTTTTATTGGGAAAATTTGTAATCCCTCTGCGGTATGGACAACACCTTGTATATACAGGGTTATTCAGGTCTTTTCCTATATTAATATTTGATGGTATCCGTTATTAGGGATTGAGGCACATGGGTTTCAATGGTTTGTGGGTCCCATATTTAACTCTACCAGCAGGACCATGGTTTCTCCTAATTTGAAATTCAGTTCGGGAAATCGAAGTTATTTCCCAACAAAACTTAGTTCGTTGTAGAAGCTGCCCACCTTCTGAAAATCCAATAATGGCGAAGTTACAACATCGATTTCGGTTTCCATGGTAATCCCTATCTATCTTCCTCAATTTGTTTTATTCATTAACGTTGATCAATTTATGTTACAAAATCATTGTCTCTTGTGTTTGTTTTGTAACATGATAGTGGAGTCGATTTAGGGTTTTGTGGCGTCACCTTTTTGGGATTTATCTTTATACATTCGTAATATAAGTGTAATAATCCGATTGTAATACTTAGATGTCCTTGTATAATCTGTTGAATTTTTACAATTTGGAAAAATTCTGACGGTTGATGTAGTGATGGAATTGGAATGGGTGAATTTGTAGTTCTTCTGAATTGACCAATTATTTTGTCGAGGTTCGTTATCCTTTCCAATCCAGTGTGTATCCCATGAAATTCGTAGTAGTATGATTGTAATAATAGTGTTTTGAAAATTCAGAGTAGCACAATTTATTCAGCTATTGGTAGTTATTTGTATAAAATCCTATCAATTAATCAGTTATTTGATATATTTTGAATGCCAAAATGTGGCGTTGATTTTTTGTTTAGGTGTTTGGTTTTCCATGTCGTTGTTGCTCTGCAGTTGAGTGAATCGATTTGAATTATATCCCTCAATAGGTGTCTCTCATGTGTTTGAACCATGTAGTAGTGCTTCCCAAGCAGGCATGTTTTGCTGCTTGGTTGAGAGTACTGGCCGTAAGGTATTGTTAAATAAGGTTGATGTGAAATAAAATATTTTGATTGGTTAATATTGTTATTTGTTGCGTAATTGTTTATGTTCCAAAAAATGCAGCGGAAACGTAACCATGTTACAGATGAGTCAAACGCTAAGGTGTACGAGGTATTATTTTTGAAGTGGCAAGGCATTGTTGTCCTAAAGTATGTTTTGATTGTCTCCTTTTGTAATTATTTTTTATTTTACATAGGGCGTTGTTTCTAGCAAAGGTTCAATTGTAAAGGAATAAAGACAAGTTTTGAGGTTACGCAAGATGTCACGTGAAAGGGTTAGTTTTCTGTTGTTGGTTGGGTGATGTATCTTACTAGCATCAAAATAAAATTAGTTTTGGTTGTTTTGTGTTGTTTGTATTAGGTAGAGGTATATTTATTTTGGTTTAAAATCAATTTTAGTAGCCATTAAACCTCCATTATGGATGCTTTGCTTTGCTGTGTTGTATGCGAACTTGAAAGTACGTTAGTATCCGAAGTTATTACTGGTGTGATTGTTTTTTGTAGGATTTTTTGGGGACAAATACCTAGGTTTGCTCCAATTTTGAAAATAAATACCTAGTTTCAGTTTTATTTTACTTAAATGCCTAGTTTCGAATTTTCTTTTGTCAATCGGTACCTTGGTACGTTTTCTGGGGTTATTTTTGACGGATCCGTTATGTGGTGGGGCCCACCTGCTTTTTTTCTTTCTTTTTTCTTTTTCTTCCTTCTTCTTTCACGAGTATCTAATAGAATAAGAAGTAACATAGAATTGATGTTTATGCATGTAGCAGATTAGCTAAAATAATGCCTGAAATCGAAACAAATAAAAGAGTTGCAAAAATAAAATTCAGGAGAAAAGAAATATTACCTTGATGATGACATAACTTCTGCTTAAATGAATCTCTTAATGATCTTTCCACTCTAAAATTTATAAACGCGCTTATTGCTTGATGGAAGGAGAATGGAGTCGAATTTGAAGAACAAGCATTTTCGTATTAAACAATTCGTGTAAAACAAAAACCTAGATTGCGATTCGAAACTGGGATTAATTCGAAATTGGGGTTCGAATTAAACGAATTGAATGAAGGTGAATCTAGTGAGGTGTTCGATTTTTGCTCGATTTGGTCGAATCTGGGTTGTTCGGAGAGAGTACAAATTCCATCGAAGAACTCAACCTTCTGAAATGGTGGCTCGAATTTGTTATTGTTGAAGTTGTAAATTCGTTGCTAACAAGGTTGTGTGGACCAAAGAAAACATAATTTTAATCTGATTGCTGGAAGGGTGGTGATGGCAGTGGGGGTGGTTCGAATGGTGTGCGAATGGTGGTGGTTCGATCTAATAATGTGCAAATGATGATGGTTTGAGGGGCGGTG
Source organism: Bassia scoparia (assembly GCA_008642245.1). Taxonomy (NCBI): domain Eukaryota; kingdom Viridiplantae; phylum Streptophyta; class Magnoliopsida; order Caryophyllales; family Amaranthaceae; genus Bassia; species Bassia scoparia. The sequence continues at coordinate 27,856 of SNQN01000947.1, forward strand.
AGAGGGAGTTCGATGGGAGGTGGTGGACTGGTGTTGTGGCGGAAGTGATGGAGGGCGGTGGTCGTGAAGGAGAAGGAAGAAGGAGGAGCAGGGCAGTGAAGAAGGATTGGAAGAGCAAGTTAGAAGATGAAATGAGGAAAAAAGAAAAAGAAAAATAAAAGGGATGGGTAAAAATGTCATTTCAAACAAACGGCGTTAAGTTTTTGACGAAAATATGCACTTAGGTACCGATTGACAAAAGAAAATTCGAAACTAGGTATTTAATTAAAATAAATCTGAAACTAGGTATTTATGTTCAAAAAAATTTCAAACCTAGGTATTTATCCCCAAAAAATCCTTTTTTGTATTTAGTGTATTTGTTTATTATTGCAGCGTCCTAATGTGATATATCGGGTTTGGGAGGATTTGTGCATCTTTTGATGATTGTAGGAAAAAGTGGGTTAAGGAGATGGGTTTTGGAGGGTTGCTTCATTTAGTTGATATGCACCTTCCTTGACCCTTATGTTATTGGCTTATGACTAGAGCAGATCTAGTTAATGAGATGTTGAGTGTGTGTGACAAGAAGTATAGGTTGTCATCCAACCAGGTTAGGTGGGTTTCGGGGCTTCCGAAAGATACGAGACGTGTGCCATGTACATTTGAATAAAAAACGATTAGGTCACTGGTTTTGGGTTTTGAGAATAAATTTGCTCAAGTTTGGACAAGTTTTGATGTTTCAAAGGGTAAACAAGTTACACGAAAAAGGAATATCAGTGACTTCTTTTGTTGTTGAGCGGTTGATGTCTAAATTTGATGTTAGCGAGGTTGTTGAGTTTAAGACCTTGTTCTTGCTGGCTTCCTTGGAGTTGGTGCTTTGTCCCACACAATGTAGCAGATTTCCGAAGGACTTGGTCCCGGCATTGGGGTGTYCATCGAATGCTTGTTGTTACGATTGGTGTGGATTTGTTTTGCAGAAATTGATGGCAAGTGTGAAGAGGTTTGCTTGGAGTTTTTATAAACAAAGGCTTTGCCAGTGGGTGTGGAGGTTGCACGCTGTTCTTAGCGGTAAGTTATTTTATTTATTGATTGTAATGTGAATACTAATTGAATACAATTACTAATTGAAGACGATTAGTAATAACTGAATATTATTACTAATTGAATATGATTACTACTTGAATATGATTAGTAATTGAATATGATTACTAATTGAATATGATTAGTACTTGAATATGATTAGTAATTGAATATGATTACTACTTAAATATGATTACTAATTGAATGTGATTACTACTTGAATACGGCCATAAAGGTGGATGGGTACTAATACTCAGAATCACAAAGGTATTTTATCTTGACTGGCTAGATTGTAATGCCCTGGAGTGGGGCCGTTATCCTCGAATTAGGGTTTGGAAGGATCCTGAGATAAGGATTGCATGTGATGCTGATCGTGGTTATGCAAATGGAGACTTTGGCTCTGTTGTGGTATTTTTTACATTTTACCCTGCATGGTTTTGCATTTTGATTTCATTTGGAACTTGTGTCTTCTGAATACTTAAGTATATTTGATGATAGGCATTGCATACTGAATTTTGTTTGATCCGACAAAAATGTTGAATAACATGTTTGCTGATTCACCTTATATTAAGGTATTGGACGTCACATATGGAGAGAAGTAGACTCTGATGATGAATCTGATCCCTATGGCATGTAATGTCCATGCTTTTGTAATTTACTTGTACGAGAGACAGTGGTTATGTTTATGTTTCATTTACAAACCAATTGTTGTATTTCTTGACTTCTTGTAAGCATAGAAACTTGTGTTATAGTTTTATGGATAACATTTGATGTTACTTTGTAGCTGTGAATTCAAGCATTAGTAAAATAATTAAGCAAATGAATAATTGATGTAATTGAAAAATTGTGTTTCGAATAATAATAAGACTTGTTTAGAATTCCATGTATACTTTAATTGGTGTAATGACGGAAATTTCCAGTCCTGCACTCCAAGGTTGTTCATTTTGTCACCTAAAAGTATGCATAAAAAATGAGGACTATAATGTGGAACAAATCCTTGATTAAACACACCTCTTCATAGAGTTTGCAATGAACAAGTCCAAAAGTAGTTGCGAGGCAACTAAATAGAGGTAATCTGCAAAGTAATATTACATAACGCTACTACAATCCTAACATAGGTGCCATTAGCCAGCCCTAATTAATAGTACAAAAACATCAAAATGTGGCATAAATAGTTATCATTAAGCTGGCATCAAAAGATATGCAATGGTTTGTGATTGTAAAGGCACCTATGCTTGAAGCTCTACAATAGACCACATTGTTGAGACTAGTATCCCGTACAAGTTAATCCGAGATGGTGATTGTTGGAACTTGAAGGCACCACATGCAGTGAAGTGTTGCTCCATTTTTGACCTGTGATTCACCCACTGATGTTGCAGAGTTTGGGATGTCTTGACCCTCGTTCATCAACACGAATTTTTCGCACGCAGTCTCATTGAACTCAGCCCACTCGTTGTAGACAACTTGAAATGAGGCTGTCAACGATGCTTTCTCTCGCAACTTCTTTGGCTTGTCATCCCTTCATACTATATATCATTGATGAAGATGTATTTGAAACGCGAGTCGGTGTTGAAAATCGGATCCTGTAAAAAACATTGTTACGCAAAGGTGATTCATGGCTTATTTTCTCCAAAGTCATTTGAATTGGGGTATTTACACCGAGTAACAAATTAATGTACACAAATTTACAAACGAACATTAAAATACTAAGACAAGGTATTTCATAAGAAAATAGATAAAATCTATTACAACTGAAATGCTTACAAGTCAGAGTAATGTATCGATTACATAGTTAAATGATATTTCTGAAGAAATTGAGCACAAAATTCATAAATCACTGTAGTAAATATACAACATTTTTACCAGCTAATTATCTACCAAAACACATTAAATTAAAACACCCAATACCTAATAAATTTTGACAAACCATTTTTCGAAAAAATCCCCTGATTACCACAGTGAACATCAGGTCTTCAATTTATATGAAAATGAAGGTGACCACTTTAATTAAACATCATGTGTATTAAAATCATAATTCTGGCATAAATGTTTGTAAAACGCCATGACAATCATCAAAAATTTTAAATTATGATTACCTAAAATTTAAAGCAGGGTCCATCAAACAAACAAATTAATTACCCAATTATGAATTATCAATATACTTTTGGGTTATTACCTTTCCTTTCACCGTGATTTTGTCGCCGTCTTTTAGGTCGAGTTTCTCCGCAGTGTCATCCTTTGTTACTACCCTGTTGTCTTTCCACATGACTAGGAGATGAGGTTTGGTAACAATCCTAGCCGCATACAGTGTGAGTGGAACCCTTAACGTTGTGTTAGCCCTCACGACAAACACCATGCCAACATCTCTATGTTTTCCACTACTCAGATTTATGTTCATCTCGTCTATCCTCCCTACCTTCCCTTTGGTACGTGCTCCCTGAGGTGGACTTTTTGACGTTTGCTTCCCCTACACTTGTACTCAAATCTGAAGGTTCCTCTTCTTTTGGATCATGATAGCCAGTTGTCTCATCGAATTCGCGAATTAATGTCCAGAACGCCCTAATGCTGGTCTTCATCCTCTTCTTAGCCAACTTAGTCGAGTCCTCCTTCTCACCATCTGCAATGTTCTTCCCCTTCCCTCTTATGGTAATTTTTTTGGAAACCTTCCCTGTAAAGACCCGTTTTATTACAAGTGCATTGGCGGAAACAATACACTAGGTTAGGTCTCTAAGATGCGGAAAATTTAAAAACTTCAAAAACAAACTTAAATAAAAGTTATTACAATTCAATCCAGGGAGCAACATCTCCCAACAACTTAAACAACTCAAACGCCTAAAACCAAATTACGAAATATAAAAAGGGGGGTAGTCCTAAAGTCTCTCCATATCCTCTTTCCCCAGCAGCTCCAAAACATATCACTCCTCACCTGCATCATCTAAAACCACAAAAATTTGCCACTTAGTGGCCAGTAACTAGACCATCCTTAACACACATGTTCAAACTTAAACAAGGAATTTACGAAAGGGTTAAATAAAAGGAATTCAATACATAGACCACAAAGCATCCAAAATATTATAGTCAAAACAAAATTAAACCAGTCAATTAAAACCAAATAAATCCATAATAAGTTAAACCAGTAAAAATTAACAAGTACATAAATTTTCAAGTTATATTGGAACAGCAACAGTGAACAATTCGCGGCTCACTAAGCCTAGATATAGTCAGGGCGATCCTCAAGGTCAACCACAATGATAACCATGTCTAGAATGGTCAATCTCTCTCATTTCCCCGAAGATCCAGCATAATGAGAACGACAACTAAATCCAAAATCAATCTACTATAGATGTGTTGTCCATATCGAAGGAACCATTATTGGACTTACCCAACGATTTCCAATTATCAAACAAGCAAAACCATCAAGGATCAATTCCAAAAACTGAATCCAAATCAAAACCAATGTTCCTAAGGTATCACTATGAACTTACCCTTAAGAACCCAAAGCCCAATGACCATTTCCAAAATGAGTTCCAAATTCCGTGAAGTAGATTAAAACCAAATTAAGCTCAACATCAAATTCAAAATCCAAGGTCAAAATCAAGTTTCAAAGATCAAAAGTTTCACCATTCGAACCTTTGGCAAAACAATTGAGAAAGTATTAAATCAATAAATGCTCATAGAAAACAAAATAAATTCTTTCATAATCCAAATAATTAAGTATGAGACCAAAATAGTCAGTTAGTACAAAACATTAGTTTAAAACCACATGACAACAACTAAAATTACACGGTCAAAGGAACCTAGTTTAAACCATTATTAACCATTAATTCACCAAAATTAAAGCCAAAACTCATCAATAAAATTAATAAATAAATAAATACAAAAATAGGTACTGTCCTAAATTATTTAGGACAGTTTTAATAACACTTAGAGTAAATTATTTCCAATTTGCTAATAATTTAATAAATTGGAGATAATCCAACCGGAATAATTCTAAAATTACCAAATAACTCAAAATAATTATTAAACTTAGAAGAATGTTAAAGTCAGTTATAACCCTAAATCAACTATTTTTGTGCTTTTAAAAAACAGAAACCAGAAAAGAGAAGATTAAAAGTCCAAAATCGATTAAATAGATTAGTAATTAGGAAATTCCATAAGACTTATTTAACTAACCAAATTAATTTAGACCATTACAAAAAGATTAAAAAAAATTTTAGTACTGAAAATAATAGGGAATATTTATTTTAAATCAATAAAATATTTCAGAATATAAATTGTTAAAAACCGATTAAATAGATTAAATTGTTAGAAATTCGCTTTTTAATTATTAAATTAACCAAAAATTACAAAAAATATTTTGGACCAATCCCTACTGTTTTTAACCCATTTTAGAGCTAGAAAAACGTGAAGAAAAATTTTAATTATTTAATTTCAGAATTAATAAAAGTGCAGAAAAACAGTTTAAGACAATTGAGAAAAAAATTTATTTGAGGCATAAACTTTATTACCCATAAAAATACAATTATACCAATAATTTAAGGGATCAATTAGGGACTAAATAAAATTATTTATACAATAAAAAAATCACGAAAATATGCAGAATAAACTTTACAAGTAACACCCAAAAATCAGGAAAAAACTGGAATTTCAAAAAATTGTAAATAATTCTTGCAAGTCACGAAAATTATAACTAAATATTTATAAATTAATTATAAATCATAACAAGTCAGGAAAATTATTATAACAAAAATACTTGCACAAAAATATATTAAACATAATTTATCAACATAAAATCGATAAAACAACAATTCCAATTTTATTAATCCTAACATGAATTCTATGTTTAAATAAGAACAAAGTGAAGGAAAAATCTAGTTACCTTGAATTAGGAGAAAATAAAACCTTCAAATGAAAGAAAAGGAAAATCCTTCAAGAAAATTCCCAAGAATTGCAAAATACACCCTTGAATCGAACTTGAATAAAACCTTCAAAAATTACCCAACTAATTTTTTTCTTTTTTTTTTGAAAGGGGGCACGACTTGCATATGGAGAGGAAGGTGAGGGAGTTGTGTTTGCTAATTTTGCTTTGAGAGAGAGAAAGAATGATTTTTTTAAAAGCTTAATTGCACAAATGAATTTAAGGTGTAATTAGCTACTGAATAATAACAAAAACCATCCAAGAGCCTCAAAAGTAACCGACCAAGGGAGAGGAAAGGTTGGGTTGGATTTTTCTGAATTTTTGATGAGAAAAAGAAAAGATTTTACGTGTAATCAAGAGCTTATACAATTTGCCAAAAAGAATTAAATTAAAACATGACTTAACTAGGTACAAAACACTTTTTTTTTACACGAAAACTAAAAGATTTCATTAATGTGAAAAGGCCAAACGACACTTACAATCCAATTCCGTAGAAATGAATCGACAAGTATGAATATACCTATCCAAAAAACTACATACATCGTATGATTGTTCAAATTTTTGAAACAATAAAGCCTTAAATAAACTCTTCATCCGAAGCAATACTATCTGTGAGTTCGCGCAAATTCGGCATAATAATTGATGTAGAAGCAATTGAATAACCATACTTGCAGAGTCAATTAAATATCCCCAACAATCGAACTGAAGCTGTCGAACCTTCACAATCAAAGAAACCCATAACACAATACCTAAAACGCTTAACTCCATAGATTAAGATCTAGGAGGATGACATAAACAAAAATAATAATCAAACAAAATAAGGAGCCACCGCAAGGGGCAAATTTATTAAAAAAACTAAAACCCAGGAGACGTAGTATTCAAATAACTATCACACGTAAGAGCCGCTCAACGCCGGCGAGAGAAAAAAATAGTAAAACTACTCCCTCCAAACAAAAGTCACGAATCGGGTAGTATCCAAGTCTACGAACCGTTCCGAAACCAGGAATAGACCAAACCCAGTCACTACCTCTAGGATTGTGACTCGTGAAGGCCTGAGTCCAACCACCGATCTCCCACAAAACGAGACAACAATCCAACACGTCAATAGGTGATGAATACTTATACAAATCGAAGGGCGAACACAAATTAAGAGCCTAAAAACACACGAAAAAAGGAAAAAAAACACCCGCTCGCCGGCGACCTTTTAAAACCTAAGGCAAGGTCGTTGGCGAGCCAGAGGCACCAGAAAATGAGAGAGGGAAGAAGGGTTTTGTAGACACCCAAATGTGTCTCCCCAAATGAGTAATCGATGATGAAACATACCACGTTTCGTGATCGATTCGATTCCGAAAAGACGCAGCTGAACTCGTAGAAATTTCAAAATATGTGAATTCACACTCMAAATCATGAGGCAAAGGTCAATCAAGAAGCCAAAAGAATTTTCTTTAATCATTTTCTATTTTTCGGAATTTTCTGTTAACTGTAAGATTTTTTAAACAGCTTACACTGGTGATTTTAACGAATTTTCACTTTTCATTGCATTCTTCTTATTTTTCTGAGTTCACCAGTATTTTTAGATTATTTTTCTGATTTTTCTACGATTTTCTATGAATTTTGCAATATTTACAATATCAAAATACGTGGGAATACGCAGAAAATACGGAAAATACCAAAAAAATACACGGAACGTTCCGGAATCCCCTAGAACTCCCTAGAATCGTATTCATCCGTAATCTTGCAGAATAAGAAAAATCTTCGAAATAAGGCAAAAATAACTGCACGTATATAGCTCAAAGGAGCGTATATACGCTCCCCATGAGCGTATATACGCTCACCCATGAGCGTATATATGCTCACCAGCATGAGCGTATATACGCTCCCTATGAGCGTATATACGCTCCCCATGAGCGTATATATGCTCCCCCAAGAGCGTATATACGCTCCCTTTGTGCCTTCGCGCCTATAAATACGGCCTTGCCTCTCGAGTTTTGYASAACTTTTCACGACCCAACACTTCACGACTTCAAAAACTTTCACATAGTCTCTTGTCCCATACACATACACATTCAAATACGAGTTTCGCGCCCCTTTTCGAATCGATTCAACGAACGAAATCAAGGTATAACTCTGAGATTACTCACGTTCTCAAATTCGTTTTCGTAACAACTTATTATTATTGTACATCATCTAGTCACAATTTTAGTTATTGGTGCATATTGTTATTGTCAATACCAACGCGGTTTATTTGGTTTCGATTAGCAATTCGTCAAGGTGTTCCTTTAGTTTTACTTTAACAATTTAGCTTATTCGCAGAGACAAGGTGAGAAGGACACCCGGAATATTATTATGCTTCTAGAACCTTTGTCTTCAGTTGTTTCGTTGGTACATTTCTATTACACTGTATGATGTTGCTTAACAGACGGCATTCAATTGCTGTATCACATTAAAATCAGATAATCATGACGACTCGGTTTTCTAGGCACTCTTTTTAATAATTGCACTAACAATTCAAAGTGATCGCTTATCCTTGTAGGAAGTCAATTGTTTGTACTAATAGCAAATCCCCTAGTAATTAGGTTAGTGCGCTTTCAAGATTCAAATCGATACGGTTTTCGTAGAATTCATTTGTTGACTTGATGGAACACAAGCTGACCGCGTAGCAGGCCGTTACATGCGGGCGGGATGGGTACATGATTTCAATCGTACCATGTTCCCCGAAGCCCACGACTTTTGGTACTGGCCTATTGTAATGGGCCATTGTTGCACTCAATGTTATCGGGTAGTCGTATTTACCTGTATAGGCACAGGTGGCAATCCCCATCAACTCGGACAACAAACCCCCAACGCATTCACTGCGGTCATGCTCAAATTCCAATGACCTGGAGAGCTGAGGTCAATCCCCTTGAGGGGGAGCCTTAAGGTTTAGAGATTTGAGAGGTCTTTTTGCTAGAGAATAAGTCTTTTTATTTTTACCAAACTATAATTGAACCAACACAACTAATTGTCATATCAAGTAATCCAAGCCATCAACATAAGCGATTAAACAATAATAGCCCCACAATTCACATAGCACTAAAAAAGTAAATAACAATAATGTAAATAAAACATACAATACTACAATAATTATAATAAAAAATATACTTTAATAGTAATTAGTAGTAGTAGTAATATATAAATAATATAATTTAATAATAATAATTATTTGTATATATTATATTCTTATTATAAGTTAACTAAAAAAAAGAAGCGATACTTAGAGAGGAATTACTAGAAAGGTGACATAAAAAAATAAAATTATGCCATTGAGAAAATTCGGGGTATTATAATCTTATCCACTTATAAAAAGTTTCGTCCTCGAAACTTACAAAGAGAAAGGTAAGAAAATAGTAATGAGGACAAAAGACATCATTACGATTACTCGGCTACAAACAACTCGGGATACTTCTGTCGCATAGACTCCTCAGTTTCCCACGTGGCTTCTTCATACTTCTGGCTACGCCACAACACCTTCACCAAAGGCACTTCCTTTCTTCTCAGGGCACGCACCTGACGATCCAGAATTTTGACTGGCTTCTCCTCAAAAGTCAAATTAGGTTCGATCTCCACAGATTCCACGGTTATAACATGCGAAGGATCGCTCCGATAATGCCGTAACTGGGAGACGTGGAACACATTATGAACCTTAGACAGTTCGACCGGCAAGGCCAACCTATAAGCCACTTCACCAACCCTCTCAAGAATCTCAAAACGACCCACATACTTAGGGCTGAGCTTGCCCTTCTCACCAAACCTCGACACACCTTCAAAAGCACCTTATCCCCGTGATCATAAGCAATAGTTCTCCTACCCAAATCAGCATACGACTTCTGTCGATCCTGGGCAGCTTTCATCTTTGCCTGAATAACCTTGACCTTCTCTACTGTAGCTTGGATAAGCTCGGGCCCCAATACCAAGGTATCACTTATGTCGCTTCAAAAAGTAGAACTACGACATTTCCTGCCATAAAGAGCTTCATAGGGAGCCATTTGGATACTTGAATGGTAGTTGTTGTTGTAAGKTAACTCTACCAAACTTAAGGACTTCACCCATGAGCCTTGAAATTCTAGGGCACAAGCACAAAGCATGTCCTCCAAAGTCAGAATTGTTCTCTCCGTTTGCCCATCAGTTGCGGCATGAAAAGCAGTACTTAGCTACAACTTTGTACCAAAAGCCTTTTGCAATGAGGACCAAAAAATGAGGTAAGAACCTGGGATCTCGATCAGACACAATTTCCCTAGGCACACCATGCAACCTTATGATCTCATTCGAATAGGCCTCCGCCATTTGCTCCATTGACCAAGTCTTCTTCATAGGAATAAATCTGGCAACTTTGGTCAAGCGATCAACTATCTCCCACACCGCATTCAAGCCACTAACAGCATTAGAAAATCCCATCACAAAGTCCATGGAAACAGAGTCAAACTTCCATGCTGGAATAGGAAGTGGTTGCGACAAACCACCCGACCTTTGATGCTCAATCTTCACCTTCTGACACACCAAACATTTGCCAACAAACTCAGCAACGTCCTTTTTCATACTAGGCCACCAAAAGCTCAACTTGAGATTTTTATACATCTTCGAGCCTCCGGGATGCACTGAATAGGGAGTGTTATGAGCTTCCTTCATGATTGCATTCTTCAAAAACAGATCATTAGGCACACACCATCGTCCTTTGAACCTCATAGTCCCATTCTCATCAATAGTGAAATTCTCGGCTCGGCCTTGAGCTTTAGCAGCTCGAATTTTCTAGAGCTTAGGATCATTTTGTTGCTTTTCCCTTAACTCAATATAAAGATCGGGCTCAGAACTCATAGCACTTAGATGAGCCTTAACCCCACCTAAGGAGACCACTTCAATTTCCATCTTGCGGAACTCCTCACATAAGTCCATTGAGAGGACCCTCATAAAGTTCAGCAAGTGACCCGGCTCCCGACTCAAGGCATCAGCAACCTTATTAGCTTTTCCCTCCTTATACTCCAAGGTCAAATCATAGTCCTTGATAAGCTCGAGCCAGTGCCTCTGACGCATATTCAATTCTTTCTGAGTGAAAATGTACTAGAGGCTTTTATGATCGGTGTATAACTTGCATGGCACACCATATAAATAATGTCGCCAAATCTTTAATGCAAACACCTAGCAACCAACTCAAGATCATGCGTAGGATAGTTCCTCTCATGAACCTTCAATTGCCTTGAAGCATAGGTGTAGACACCTAAATGTGTCTCCCCAAATGAGTAATCGATGATGAAACATATCACGTTTCGTGATCGATTTGTTTCTAAAAGACACATTTGAACTCGTGAAAAGCTCGAAATATATGAAGTCAAGCTCATAATCATGTGCCGAAGGTCAAATAAGAGGCAAAAAGTATTTTCTTTTATTTCTCAMAATTTTCTATTTGGTTTTAGGATTTTTCAAATAAATTATATTGGTGATTTTCATGATTTTCACTTTTCATTGCATTCTTCTCATTTTTCTGAGTTCACCAGTATTTTTAGATTATTTTTCTGATTTTTCTATAATTTTCTATGATTTTTACAATATTTACAAAAAACAAAATACGCGAGAAATACATAGAAAAATCAGAAAATACTTTAGAAATACCCAAAAAATACTTGGAAAGTTCTAGAACCCTCTAGAACCGTATTTTTTGCATAAGAAGTGTCTAGGTTCATGCAAAATCCAAAGAGAATCGGAAAATCTTCGTATAATATTGAGAATACGTGAGCGTATATACGCTCAAACTGAGCGTATATACACCCCATTGAGCGTATATACGCTCCTTGGATCGTATATGCTCAAGATCAAAGGAAGATTCCGAATTTTCAAGCATATATACGCCCAACTGAGCGTATATACGCTCGTTTTTGGTTTTTTACGCCTATAAATACCCTCTTACGCCTCGTTTCCGGGGACACGGCATGCGTTGCTAGGCTTTGCATACTCTCTTGCTCTCACACTCATACTCTCTCACCACTAAAACACAAAATACGAGTTCTAGTATGTCTTTTTAAATCAAATCAACGAGCGAAATCAAGGTATAACTCTGAGGTTACTCACCCAAAACCTCATTTTCGCTTCTTTCTAACTTGATTAATAACTATTCGAGTCTCAATTCAACTAATAAATGTAGAAACCCACCTTTTTAATCGCTTCATGTAAATATGTAGGATTATTTATCACTTTCTGGTTGTTTTCGTTTTCATTAACTCTATTACCCTTCTCATTTCCTCGTTGTCATTAACGTTGCTTGTCATTACTAACGTCTTCTTTGCATTTTGTATAGCAAGCTTTAACGGGGCGCTTTCTTCATCAATACTAACATGTTTGTTTGATTTGTTTAGCGGATTGATCAAAGGCGCTATCATTATATTTATTATTTTTCTAACAATTTGTTTGTTTGCAGCGACAAGGTAAGGACGATGTATATTTGTATATGCATATTGTATATATGTTTTGTATTGCATTTCGTTTGCTCTTTAAATAAAGACCGGAAATTATGTGAATTAGATTAAAGTCAGATTAATCATGGACAATCGGCTTTTAGGCACCTTTTTAATTTGACTAATATCAAGTGATCACATTTTCTAGGCTAGGTAGTTGTTTGTGCATAATAGAAATCTATTTTTGTAGTAACTTTTAGGACTAGTGCGCTAATAAGGTTTTGAATATGTAAGTTGTGTGCATCCAATAATCGTGTTTAATGGAATTACAATGAGACCGAGTAGAGGCCGCTACATGCGGGCGGATTGGGTCAAAGATTCAATCCGTACCATGTCCCCGAACCCACGAACTGGTTACTGGATCGGACCGTGGGGCCATTGTTTTGGCACCAACGTTTCGGGCGTCCGTGATTAACCTTAATAGGCACGGTGGCGATCCCCTTACTCGACAACACTCCCCCAACGCACTCACGTGCGGATTCTGTGGCTCAAGCCCACAACACACACATCGATGTAGGCCCCCCCCCCCCCCCCGCGGGGTTCGGCCCACGGCTTACAATAGGCAATAACCTTACCTAGTTGCATCAGCACGCAACGCAGACCATTCTTCGAGGCATCACTGAACACCTCATACTCTTCTCCATCTGTTGGTAAGGCTAGGACAGGAGCAGTTGTGAGCTTCTCTTTTAGCAACTGGAAAGCCTTTTCACAATCCTCGGACCATCGAAACTTGCAGTCCTTCTTCATCAAACTTGTTAGAGGTCGGGCAATAATAGAGAAGTTATGCACAAACCTCCGATAGTAATGGGCAAGACCAAGGAAGCTTCGAACTTCAGCTACATTAGAGGGACTTGTCCACTCAAGAACGACCTTGATCTTTGCTGGATCAACCTTCACTCCTTCCTTGTTGATAACATGGCCTAGAAATGCCACTTCCTTAAGCCAGAATTCACACTTTGAGAACTTTGCAAACCATTTCTACTTCCTGGGGATGTCTAACACCATTCCTAGATGTTTAGCATGCTCTTCTTCATCCTTCGAGAAAACCAAGATGTCGTCGATGAAGACAACTACACACTTGTCCAACAACTCATGGAAGGACCTATTCATCTGATCCATGAACACAGCAAGGGTATTCGTAAGACCAAAAGGCATGACTACAAATTCGAAATGCCCATATGTAGTCCAGAACGCCGTCTTTTGGATATCATCTTTCTTCACAGGGATCTGATGATAACCAGACCTGAGATTGATTTTAGAGAAGACACTAGCGCCCTTCAATTGATCAAAAAGATCCTCAATCCTGGGCAAGGGATACTTATTTTTGATAATCACCTTGTTCAGCTCACGATAGTCAATACACAGCCGCATATACTACCATCCTTCTTCTTCACGAAAAGAACTGGATCACCCTAGGGAGAAGCACTAGGTCTTATGAAGCCCTTTTCAACAAGCTCTTGCAACTGAGTCTTCAACTCTTGCATTTCAAAGGGTGCCATTCGGAAAGGGGCTTTGGAAATAGGAGCGGTACTTGGAATCAATTCAATCCCAAATTCCACATCTCTTTCAGGAGGAATTCCCGACAATTCTTCGAGAAACACATTAGGGTAGTCTTTGACAACAGGGATGTCTTCGAGCTTAACACCTTCGGAGACTTCAGTTACTTTGCACAAGAACACTTCGCTCCCTTTCACTCTCATTTTCAACATCTTCATAGCAGAGACGATCTTCACACCAGGCTTTGGCTTGATGTTAGAATAAGAAACTCGCTTCCCTACCTAATTTATTAACACCACCTTCTCATCCCTACAATAGAAGACGACACGGTGATCCTTCAACCAATCCATGCCGAAGATCACATCGAATTCATCCATAGGGAACTCTTTCAGATTTGCGGTCATCTCCACCTCACCAATGACAACAAGAACATTTGGAAAAGCACAATGACAAGAAATTTTCTCCCATTAGGAAGGGAGATCAAAGATTTGACAGACACGGAAGAGGGCAACTTGGCCTTTTCAATAAAGGACGAAGAGACGAAAGTAACAGTAGCACCAGTATCAAATAAGACATAAGCAGGAATAGAGTTCACATATAAATAAACTTACACTCACAAGTCACAATTGCTTTTCTAAAAGCAATCCCTATTTCTTACTACCCAAGTTATCCTCACACTAAGGTCAAGTCCATTGCTCAGGTTCCAAGTAACTCGTTCAAGCAAGCCTCGAAACTGTTTAGCTCTAATACCAACTGTAAAGACCCGTCTTATTACAAGTGCATTGGCGGAAACAATACACTAGGTTAGGTCTCAAAGATGCGGAAAATTTAAAAACTTCAAAAACAAACTTAAATAAAAGTTATTACAATTCAATCCAGGGAGCAACATCTCCCAACAACTTAAACAATTCAAATGCCTAAAACCAAATTACGAAATATAAAAAGGGGGGTAGTCCTAAAGTCTCTCAATAGCCTCTTTCCCCAGCAGCTCCAAAACATATCACTCCTCACCCGCATCATCTAAAACKACAAAAATTTGCCACTTAATGGCCAGTAACTAGACCATCCTTAACACACATGTTCAAACTTAAACAAAGAATTTACGAAAGGGTTAAATAAAAGGAATTCAATACATAGACCACAAAGCATCCAAAATATTATAGTCAAAACAAAATTGAACCAAGTCAATTAAAAACCAAATAAATCCATAATAAGTTAAACCAGTAAAAATTAAACAAGTTACATAAATTTTAATTATTTAATTTCAGAATTAATAAAAGTGCAGAAAAACAGTTTAAGACAATTGAGAAAAAAATTTATTTGAGGCATAAACTTTATTACCCATAAAAATACAATTATACCAATAATTTAAGGGATCAATTAGGGACTAAATAAAATTATTTATACAATAAAAAATCACGAAAATATGCAGAATAAATTTTACAAGTAACACCCAAAAATCAG